>VWPU01001624.1:0-11414 GCA_013398955.1 Callaeas wilsoni | reverse complement strand
TCCCCGGTCCCCTCCCCGGTCCCTTCCCTGTGCTCGGTCCCCGCCGTTCGCAGTCCTCCGAGCCGCCAGGGGGCGCATTGGCGGCGCCCGCCCCTCCTGGCGGCGCTCGTGCCCGGCGGCGGAAGGACGCTGGTCCGGCACGTGCCCATGGAGCCCGGCGGGTCCCGCCGCCTCAGGTGGGGCGGGCGCGGGGAAACCGGGGAGGCACCGGGGGAACCCGCGGTGAGGGGGCCGAGGAGGTACGGCGAGGAACCGGAGGCACCCGCGCTACGGGAGGCCGCGGGAGCACCGGGGGAGGCTGCGCTGTGGGGGACCGGGGAGGCACCGGCGGGACCCTCGGTACCGTGGAAGAGGAGGCACCGGGGGGAACCACCGATGAGGGGGCCGGGGAGGTACCGGAGGGATCCGCGGTACGGGGCCTGGGGAAGCACCGCAGGAACCCCCGATACGGGGATCCTGTAGGGCCACCGAAGTACGGGAGGACCGGGGAGGCACCGGCGGACCCGCGGTACGGGGAGGCCGAGTGGGCACTGCAGTCCGGGGCTGCCCGGGGTCCCGGTGCCGGGGCTGGGCGGCCGCAGGGGGCTGGCGGCCGCTCTCCCGTCCCTCACCGCCCCGCTGTCGCCCCGCAGCACGGCGGAGCAGCCGGAGGGTCGCCAGGCCCCGAGGAGCCCCCTCGGGCAGAAGGATTTCCTCCCGGACGGCTCGGCCCGGCAGGCCGAGAGGCTGCGGCGCTGCTGCGAGGAGCAGTGGCGGCTGCTCTCCGAGGAGCGCCCGGAGCGGCCGTAAGTCCATCCCTGGGAGCGGCTTTCCCCCTGGAAGGGGTGATGCCGGCGGGCAGAGCACAGCTCGGCGGTTTCGGGCAGGATCGAGCTGTTGGCAGCAGGAGGTGTTGGTCAGCACAGTAAGCCCCCCGCAGTTCACCTGCACTCAGTGCCCAGGTTGGAGCAGCAGCAATGCGGTACAGCCTGGCTGTCTCTGCAGGGGCACAGGGACATGCTGGCACACCTGTGGCTTCAGAAAGTCCTTCACAGGGCTCTTGGTTTTCACAAGTGCGTGTATAATTCTGTAGCCTTTGCAGGTAGCAGCCACTGCCTTCTTGGGCATGATCCAAGTTACGGAGTGTCTTGTTGATGCTCCTGTGTGGCCTTGTGCAGATTTGACTAGGTGTCAGTGTCGCTGGTTTATCAGTTTTGGTGGTTTCAACAGTGCTGCCAGACTTTGGCACTTATCGCCTGGGAGACACTCACACGCACCTGTCAACACACACTTTCTCTGCTTGGCTTGTAGCTATGAATTTTTCCCTGTCAGTCCCCGTGGGTGGGGTACAGTGATTTGAGGGTGTCTTGGCACCTGAGTAATCGCATGATACAGAATCTCAGAATGGTTTGGGTTGGAAGGGACCTTAAAGATCACCCCACTGGACTCCCTGCCATGGGCAAGGACACCTTCCACTAGATCAGGTTGTTCAGAGCCCCATCCAGCCTGGCCTTGAACATTTCCAGGAGCGTGGCAGCCACAGCTTCTCTGGGCAGCCTGTGTTAGTTCCTCAATATCCGCATATCGTGGCTTAGGCCGTGCATCTCCAGCAAGATGCTGTTGCCTGTGGACATGTTTCTGTGGTGCTGACTGAAGACACTTTTAACTGGTTGGTGATGATGAAGTGGTGCTGCTAGATCCAGGGGATGACGTCTTTCTAATGCATTGTAAAAATACCACTTGGAAATTTCCTGCCTTTTGACACCTTCCTGAGCTTGTCATGTTGCTACACCAGGAGCTGATTGTAGGCCACACTAGCAGTAACAAACTAATCTTTAACCTTCTCAGGGGGAATTCGGTGAAAGCTGAGTGGAAGCCAGAACAGGGCATTGTGGAGCTGAAGTCCCCTGCGGTGAGTGCTACAGAGTGTGCTCAGTGCCATCATCTCCTGCTGCCTCACAGGTTCCTTAATTTCCTTCTTGCAATGGGAAGGAGCCTGGCTGTCAGCAGGGAATGGCCAGAGCCCATCAGGGACTTGTGCTCCTGTTCCAGGGGAAGTTCTGGCACACCATGGGGTTCTCAGAACGAGGCAAACAATGTCTGCTGCCTGAGGAAGCTCTGTACCTGCTGGAGTGTGTAAGTAGGATGGGGGCTCTGGGTCCTCACTGAATGATTGGAGGAGCTGTAGCAACTGATAAAACATCTGGTTCTTAAGGAATTGTCTTTTTAGTGTGTTGCTGATGAAGCTGTTTGTCACCAGGCTGTGGGTTCATATCCTGTACTCTCAAGCAGCCTCTGTGTCATTGACAGAGTGTGTTAGTTGGATCTGTGGCCAGTTCATTCAGCTTAAGCAGAGATCTTTGGGGTTGCTGCTTGGGATTTCTTCCCAGTACATATGGCAGCAAAAAATTTAAATGTGGCAGACATAGTAGTGAGACCACATTGTGTTCAGTGCTTCTCTGCTTGCAGAAATGCTGCTTAGGGCTCAGCTGGATTTCTTTGCTGTAGAGATGGGGTTTTTTTGGTCTCTCCACCAAAGCTTGTTGTCAATAGAATTGGTGCATTTGATCTAAAGGGAACTTTTATCCCTTAGCAAAACAAACAGATTGTAAGTGTCTGATGCCATCCCTTAAATCCTGACAGCAAAGGTGGAGCTTTTTTACCCCGGCATTCTGAGAAACAGTTTGTAAACAAATTGATGGCAATAAAATGGTTTAGTCAGATGCTGAGTACAAAATCCCCCCAAAAGCAGAAAAGACCAGTGAGATGCCTTCAGCCTATCTTGTGGGAAAGGTGTGGTTCCTAGGGTTTTGTTTTCTTTATGAGAAAACACCATCTTAAAAAAACCAAAAAGGAGGAAAAAGAGATGTAGCCTAAAACAGCCTCCTGGAGGTCATTTGCTATTCCCTGAGGTAGTTACCGATGGGATCTCTGGATCTGTAAAAGAAGTAAATGCTTCTGAAGAGGCACCAGTGTGCTGCCACCTGAAGATGCCGTTGATTCCTCTGTTCCAGTTCTCAGTTATGCTGGTCATGAGTGCTTTCGTTGTTGTGCTGTGTCCTGAATCACTCAGATCATCAAAGTTAAATTGTCTTTTAAAACAGTGATTATTTTATTAGTTGAGCATTTTGCTCCCAGCTGCATCCGCCAAACAGGTGCAGGAGCTGAGAGCTGTGGGTGGGAACTTCTTACCTGGCTGATAAAACCAGGGTATGAGGGAACTGGCTATGGGAAAGGGACTGTAAGTAGTCCAGGTGGCACATGGGGAGGGATGGATGTTGTGTCAGGGAGGGTGCTGGGACCAGCTGTCAGGACCAGTGGGAAAGGAGTGGTGTGAGCTTGCACAGATTTGTTCCTGTGACTCACACCAAGCTTCTGCCCTGCAGGGCTCTGTCCAGCTCTTTTACAGGGATGTGCCCCTGTCAATCCAGGAAGCCTATGAGACCCTGTTGTGCCAGGAGGCAATGAGCCTGTCACATTACCAGGTGTGTTGAGACCTCCAGCTGTTGCAGGAGGATGAAGGCAGAAAGCCCAGCCTCTGTCACACAAGCTCTTCCAGTGGCTGGAAGCAGGGTAGGATGATCTGGGAGGGAAGGGGAGGGAAGTCATCCTCAGTTGTTCCCACTCACCTTCTTCCAGATGTTCAGTTCCTGTTTCCCCACCTTTGCTTTGGGTCCTAAACCTGGCATTTTCTCCTCTGCCAATGCCACACTGTGTTCACTCAGTCATAGTGGAACTGAAGTAAATGGTTTGTGTTTAGGGCTGTCATTTAACCTTCTTGCTTTCCTTTGCTCTAAGGTGTTCAGCCACTTGAAGCAACTGGGTTATATTGTACTGAGATTCGACCCCAGGTAACCAACTTTTCCTTCTGGTGCTGCTTTCTCCTTCCTGAAGACCCTGAGACTCTCTGTACCCAGTGCCTGGCCCCAGGGAATGGCAGAGAAGAGGACTTAGGCCCTGCATTCCACCTCTTGGGAGGATTAAAGGCTAAAAGTGGCACTCTACCCTTCCTTGCTCCTCCCTCCTGAGGAGGTGATTTGGAACATGAAATGGGGCATGAACTGAGGGCCATCCGGGTCCCACTTGGGCATCTTTTGTGCCTTTGGTTGCTGTGTCCTGGGGGCTGAGCAGAAGGTAGTTCCACTACCTCACCCTGCTCTCAGCCTCTGTGTTGGTCTCTCCTTCCAGCACTGTCCCGTCTCCCTATGAGAGGCAGCTGAACTTGGAAAGTCACTGCAAGAGCTCTGGGAAACACCATTGCAAGAGGAGGAGAAGTTCCAGCCCCCGGTAAGGATGTGGCCAAAAGCCTTCTCGCATCCTCTTCAGGCTGCGCTGGCTCAGGAGCAGCTGCTTTGCTGCAGTGTCCCCAGGCCCTCCTGCTGGGGGTGACCTTGTCTGGCACAGCTGCTCTTTGCTGTCCCCAAGCAGTGCAGCACTTTTCCTGAACGCTTTGCACTGTTCCCTTTTGTCCACATGTGCTTCATGCCAGGGCTAAGAGGGGCAAATTGCCCCCAAGTCCCCCAGCTGTGGTGCTGAGATGCCACAAGAGAAGGGTAGAGAGGTCAGTGCAAAAGGAGCACGTGTCAGGTGCCTCCTCTTACTCTTTTTCAGCAGGAGCAGAACTACCACAGTACATATCTTGCACTTACCCACCTCCTCAGTCCAACTTAACTGCCAAGACTCAACAGCAGAGAGCAGAGTTGTTTCCTGGGGCTTGCACGTGTCCGAAACATCACAAACTGACAGTGAATAATTTACTGACAGTTATTTACTGACAGCCATAATACTGACAGTTCCCAGGAGGTGGCGTCAGCCTTTCAGAAACGGGGAGGACAAGGCGAGAGAGTCCCTCTTGACAGTAAATCACTGCCTGAGGAGTTGTGGAATTGTAGGAACTGGGAGATTAAACTGCTGGTCTAAGAACTGCCCCATCTTCTCTGGAATCAGGGTCTGAATCTCACACCAGTAAGAGGTGCTAGCAGGCAGGTTTCTGCCTGGCCTGTGCTGCTTTGGCTGAAGTCCATCATGTTTGCATGGAGGTGTTTGGGTCAGTGTCTGGGGTGTGGACCTGGCATGGCAGGTTGGGAACACTGTCTATACAAATCAAGGCTGGGATTCTCTTGGGCGTTGAAGTCACACCTTGTGCAGGACTTCTCAGAAGTTTATTCTGCCTTTGGCATTCACTGTTTAGTTTTGGCCTGCTTTTTTCTTTTCTCATTTGTCTCACAAACAAGGGAGGTTGTTGTCAAGGGTTTGCAGACCTGTCTGGGGGTTCCTGCCACCTTTGCTGTCCTTCCTTCAGGCTTGGCAGAGTGCATTCTTCCTGTTAGCAGGGAGCAGGCAGGATTTAAAGGAAAGAAAGTTCTACCGCATGCTCTCCCTGAATTTTTTACTGTTCCTTTGTCTTTAGGTTGCATGAGAAGAAACATAAAGTATCTGAGGACCTTCCAGAAGCTGAAGGGACCTCCAGTAAAGATGGAGATGACTGTGGAGACTCCATTCCCGTGGATGAAAAGCCTTTGTCAGTGCAGCCAAAGGAATCAGTTGCTGGCAGTGCAGAGGGGGAGTCAATGCCAGTTCCTCTTGATACAGGACAAAAGGACTCTCTGAGCTTCTCCAGCAGGCAGGCTGGAGACCACAAGGAGAGCAGTGCTGGCACCCACACACCCCGCTGGGATTTTACCACCATCACCTTTCCCAGCGTGGCCCCAGACCAGCCATGCACACATCTGCCCTCCCCTGACAACAGGCTCCTGCCAGAGAACGTGCCGGGCAGGGAGGTGGATGCAGCTTCCTGGTGCACACGGATCAACCAGAAACAGGAGAAGCTGTCGCGGAAGGAGAGGAGGCAGCGGGAGAGGGAGAGCAGGTACAAGAGCAGCGTCAATGCCGACCAGGAGGTGAGGCGCTGCTCCAACTGGCAGGAGTACAAAGCCCTCTTGGAGCAGAGGAGACAGCAGAGGGTTTGGAAACGACCGTCACACCTCTGGGACCAAGCTGTCACACCACTGCTGCGGCCAGAAGAAGTGACCTCGCCAGGTAGTGGCTCTGGGAACTTGACAGCGACCATTCTCCCCTCCTGAGCTCTGTGAAAGAGTGCCTGGTGTGCAGCAGCAAAAGGGATGACGTGGAGAAGCTGCACATCAGTTTTGGGGACAGTACTTTGAGGAGGAGAATCTTTCTATAGCCCACTCAAGTGCCAGGATAAACAGGGCCTTGGGAGGTTTTCTAATCCATTTCCCATGTCCTGCTGTATTGCAGTCCTTCCTGCTGGGCTGTTAGGCATGTTCGGTCAGGGCCAGCAAGATGCAAAGCAACTGCAGAGTGTCTGGACTGTGTGCTGGGAGATGAGGAAGTTGAGGTCTTTGAAGTAGCCAGTGGTGACTGTGGAGCTGCCAGCCATTGTTGGAGGAGGAAGGCTCGTGGGTGGTGTGGAGTGCTTGGAGTGCCCTGGGAGGGAAATTGCTGGTCTGATCCTTTCCCGTTCCTTCTCCCTCCAGCTGCGCTCCTCCAGCAGATCAGTGTGCTGCAGCCCTCCCACATCCTGGATGGAGCCTCCCGGTTAGTATCCAGCCAGTCAGCTTGGAGCTGTTGGGGAGCAGGAGTGTCTTGTGATGGTCCCTGCTTGTGAGGTCTGTGAGGTGCTCCCAGCAGCAGTTTGGGAGCTGCCTCACATCCAGGCTGAGGAGAGAATCCAGTGCTCTGCTCCATGACCCCCTTGCATCTCTAGTGAGGGGGTGACATTTCTGTGAACTACCAGGTCCTGCAGCAACAGAGCCAGGGCTTTCCAGGCCAATTAAAACAGCAGGGTTGCTCTCTTATGCTGCCCTTCCCTCTCTGCAGCCCAGCCAGGTATCTCCTCCAGAGGTTTGATTGGGTTTCACCTGTGCCTCATCCCTGGAATATGCTGCCATCCCTGCTCCAGTGGTTATAAAACCTTGCCTTTGGAACTTCGGGTTCTGCTCCTGCCTCAGAGTCTATGTGTTGCTTGTGTGCAGTCCCTGCAGTGCTTTGCTCCTGTGTTTGTTAGTGCTGCTTTGTGCAAGGGTGTGGGATAGATGTGAGCCAGGATCTTGCTCTGGTCTGACTACAGGAAAGCTCTGGAAAGTAATTAAAACAGTTGCAGGATCAGTCCTTTGAGGAGTGAAGCTTTTCAAGGGACCCAAACTAGTCAGGCCTCCAGAGTTTTTGCTCCCTCTTTTCTCTGCTGTACCCGTACCCTGCAGTGTTTCGATCCCATACCTGTGTGGGTGTGTTCCCCTGCAGGCTGCAGGAGGACCCAGAGGCCATGAAGATAGACTTCAACGTGTATCAAGCAGATGCTGTGTCCAAGTTTAAGAAGACAAACCCTGGGAAGCCCCATGTCAGGATGTGTGTTCGGAGGTACTCATGAGCCTTGTGCTGTTTGTGAAACATTGCAGTTGTTGTTGTGGAAATGAAGTCCTTATGATCTGTAAATGACCCAGCATCTTGTGAGCTTTACAGATCATCACAGTGTCTCCCTGGTGGTCCTGCCCAGGTTTATTTTTTTCTTTCAGTTCCTCCTCCTTTGTTGGAGGCTGTGGCTTACAATTCCCCCCCCCTCCCTCTGCCCTTGCACTCAACCCACACTATTTGGTCATCTGGTTGCTGCTCATGTCTGAGTATTACTGGGAATTAGAAGAAGAAGCCACAGCTTTTATGCAATGCTTGTGAAATTCAGGTAGAACCCAGTGCTGCGGGAGCTGAACCCTCAGTCAGTGCAGATCACTGTGGATTTCTGCAGAGATGAACCTCCCCAGAGCTTGCTACAGGCTCTGAGCCATGGGTTCAGTATTTTGATCTTTGTCAAGTGTAACTTTAAGATCACTAGGAACAGAGGGTAGGTGTCTCCTTTCTTGCTGGATCCAGAACCTGATACTTAAACTCCATAACTAGGTACAAAGTTCAGTTTCTGCCTTTTCTCATTTTGCTTTACTAAAACTGTCCCTCTGCTCTCTGCAGCTGTAGTAGACAGAGCAAGGAAGGTGGTAATGCAGTTTTACAAAGGTATGTCATGAGCCAGTAGGATGATCCTTGTTGCATAAGTATTTTCATTGATGAGCAAACAGACTCTGCAGAATTAAAAGGAGGGAAAAGCAGGTCAGATGTTGATCCCAGCAACCTAAAGATCTTCCCACCACAAAGGTATTAAGATTGCAGTGGATTGGCCATTTCCCAATATCCCTGTGAGCCGCATCCAATGGGCACAGCGTGGAGCACTGTGCAGTTATCCTTGTTTTTGGCAAAGTATTCAACATCTCCCAGTTCCCGGCATGCTGGGTACTCTCAGGGCTGGCAGCCTCCTGCTTGGACTGAAATGGGTGGGGAGGATCACTACCAGCTCCTCAGGCCAAAGGGAGCTGTTGTGATGGCTGGCCAGCGCAGCTTTGCTTCTGTGTTCCTCTTGCTTGGAGAACAAACAGGATGTTTTTTTCTCTCTGTAGCTTTGATGAGGAGATCCCATCCCTGAGGGCTTTGAAGCAGGTGACATATTTGAGTGGGGACGTCCCGCTGGTCTTTGCGCTGGTGGATCATGGAGAAATCACCTTCTATTCACTGAAGGAGTTCAAGCTGCCCGTTGATGTTAATCACTGAAGTTGCTGTCACTTGCAGAAATGGTACGGGATGAAGGGAAGAGCTTTACTCAGGAATTGTTTTCCTGATTAATGAAATACTACAGAAAACAGAGCCTGTGATGACTGGAACCTTGGGAAATTGGCCACTTTATTGGCCAATTGGCTGTTACAGACTTCACCCACCCAAATGGCTCAGGCATAATGTGTAATTTACAGCAAGCAAGTGTGTTTGGCTTTGCTGGGCTTTTCTGGGCTGGAGTACACACTGCTTCGTTCTTGAAGCCACTGGCTCTCCAGCTTTCTCACCTCATGGACCACCAGCCTGCCTTTCCTGAGTCATCTTTTGCTGAGTGTGGACCATTAGAAAACACTTTGCTGGTGATCCTTTTGTCACATGTAAAGAACCACTGTGCTACACCAATGGAATGGTTGGAGTGTCGCTGAGGTCAGTCAGGGACAGAATAAGCTGATCAGTACTGGTGTCCTGAGCCTCTGTCATTCAGCTGTGCCAACAACCATCAGATCAGATTCTGGTCTGAAAAAGGCACAGCCATAAACTCAGTCACCTGCAAGAAAGTTTCCAGACACTCAAAAGCAGGAAACTGTGCCTTGAACACAATTTCATCAGCCAAAGGTCACAGAAAGCCCCAGAGCATTGCAGACGGCAGCTTGGCCTCCCGCAGCAGCTCTGCTGAGATGCATTTTGGCCACACGGTATTAGGCCATGCTATAATTTGACCACCACTATCAGGACACTGCATCTGACAGTCTCACCAGTGCTGAACTCTGCAGCCCCTCTCTTTCAGCCCAACATCCTCTCTCCTGGCTGTGGATCCTTGTTACTTCTCTTGCAAGTGAGAGATCCCTGAGTAAAGAAAAAAGCTACAAATTCCTAATGAGCCTTCCAATCTGCTCTCCACCAGGATCTCTAGGTACCAAATTTGCTTTAGCCTCTATGCCAGAAGTGCCAGGTGCCAGAAGGTCTGCTCAGTGGGTGGAAGTGAGCTAAGCATGGCTGTGTTTGGTATCAAAGTTTTCAGAACTGTAATAGCGACTGGTTTAGATGTGTTTTATTTCGTATTTTTTAAATTCCTTTGGCGATGTGGAGAAGGCTAAGCAATAAAAAAATCCTTTTCCAACGATGCAAGCTCCTTGGTGTGGTTCTTAATTCCCCTAGAAATGCTAAGTTATGCAGAGGAAGACTGAAGGCTACTGGGACCCGAGCAGCAGCAGCTGGTGAATGCCTGCCCAAGGTCATAGAGCCCTGTGGCTGTGTAACCCTGGTAACCCTGCTCCTACGCCGTCTGTGCTTGGCTGCAGCCACTGCCCTGTTCCCGGGGAGGGGAGCGTGACTCAGGAGCCTGGAGGTGTCCCTACATCCGCGTGCAGTTCCTGTGGGCACACGACACCTCTTCCTCGTTCATCTTCCTCCTGCGTGGTCAGAGGTATCGTAGCCCAGGGTGCCGTGCCTCTGCTGCCAGCCCTGCTCCTGTTTCACACACACGCCCCGGTTATCAGATGCTGGAATTCGACAGGGCTCTCCTGAGGTGAGGGTCTGACGGCTCCTCCCACGCTCCCTCCCCTTCCTCTTCCTCCTTCCAGTGGAGCTTTGGCTCTGATAGTTCTCCTTAAAGCCGGGGTTGGCAGCCCCATCTGCCCTCAGCATTCTCCCACACTGTTTTACAGATTAAAGGCGATGGGAAGAGAGTTTCTAAGAACAGGCGCAGCCAGGAGAGCTCCAGCCTGACCCACAGGGCTCATGTTTGTCCTGGAATTAGGTCAAACTCACTCCTGTTGATTTCAATCAGTCTCATCTCCTTATGCCAAGGTGGAATTGTATTGATGAACTCTAGGAGAGCCACCCAGT
This sequence comes from Callaeas wilsoni, assembly GCA_013398955.1. NCBI lineage: Eukaryota > Metazoa > Chordata > Aves > Passeriformes > Callaeidae > Callaeas > Callaeas wilsoni. Next base: position 971 of record VWPU01001624.1, on the reverse strand, counting down.
GAGTTTCGCTGGGGCAGAGACTCTCTGATTCAGCACAAGACAATTACAATTTAATAACCACTGCAGGGAGGATTGAGAAACTGTGGCTGCCTTGCTCAGCACCGTAACATCTGATGGAGCCTTTACCCACCCCAGAACAGGAGCATGATCCAGACTGATACCACTGCTCCATTTTGGCCTGTGATGCAGATTGGCTGAGCATTGCAGGAAGACGAGAGAACGGAATATTTAATTGAAAAACATCACTTTTGGAAACGTGGGTGAAACACTGTTACTGGACCCTGGTCAGAAGTAATTTCAAGCTCTTGCATGGATGCAGAGTGGGCAGAGCTTTGCCTGCCATTGCCCTCTACATAAATACAGCTTCCTTGTCTATCTGCTGTTCCCTGCAGCAGGACACGGGCTGGCTGCTGCCGGGCTGTGCAGCGAGACTTGTGTCCCTCTCTCCAGCAAAGGCTTCGACTTTCTGTAAAGTCTGTCTATTTTCACAGGCACGGCTGTCAAAGTTGGGAGTTCCTTCGCGGGGCTGCAGCCGGGAGGAAGGGCCCTGGAGCCCGGCCCCGCAGGCGGCTTTGCCGGCCACCTTTCCCCGCCGCCCTTTCCCGAGAGCCTTTCCCGGGCCGCCCTTTCCCGGGCCGCCTTTTCCTGGGAGCCTTTCCCGGGCCGCCCCTCCCGCCGCCGGGTGGCCGCGCTCCACGACCCGCGCAGTGCCGCTCCCTGATTGGCTGCAGCGAGCGCACTGCTGAATTATTCATAAGCGCGCCGGACGAAAGGGAGGCGGAGCCGTGTCACGGCTTTATTTCCATACGAGGCCCCGCCTACAGATATGATTTGCATACTGGGCCCCCGCCCCTAGGGCGGTCCCATCCCAGGCCCCGCCCCGCCGCGCCCCGCCCGGAGGTGCCCGCGGAGCGAGGCCGCCGCAGCCGCGCAGCTGAGGGGGAGCGGGTGCGGAGCGGAGCGCGGCCGGG
>VWPU01001620.1:0-43798 GCA_013398955.1 Callaeas wilsoni | reverse complement strand
ACAGCACTTAGCAAAGGCCACCTCGTTAGTTAACATCCGAGGTTCCACCAACCGAGCAGGCCCTGCCCAATCTGAACCTCTGCATACAGTAGATGGAGACAAGGTCCCAGTAGTACATCTTAGAGGTCTGTTAGGGAAGACTGTTTGGATTAATTCTGCCTCAAGTAAAGATAAATCCATCCANGATTAATTCTGCCTCAAGTAAAGATAAATCCATCCACGGGGTTGTCTTTGCTCAGGGACCAGGTTGTACATGGTGGGTAATGCAGAAGGATGGAGTAACACGTTGTGTGCCCCAGGGAGATTTGATTTTGGGTGAGAACTGTGTGTAATGTTGGACTGTCTATATACCACTGCTTGCTGAATGTCACTGCCACCATTTGTGTGTATGTATGTATATATGTATATATATGTGTGTATGTATTTAGAATTAGAATATAGAGTTAGAATATATTAGTTTAGACATCAAGCTGGCGATATGGAACAAGGGGTGGAATGTCTTGGGGTGATGCTATGGCCATACTGTATTCCCCATTGCCTGCTTGATCTCTAGTGTACCTTTAAATTGCAAAGGGGGGAGAGAGAAGCCAAGAGAACACTTCAAAGCAGCTAGCTTGACCTTGTAACTAGAATGTTTGCATTTTCTCTCCTGATCTGACAACATTTGTTAATTTGAAGAATTTTGCTCTCTAACTTCTTCAGCTCTCAGCGGAGAAGGGATTGTGATCTGCCTCAGCGGCTTCTTTTCCTTTTTGGACTGTTTTTGGCTTGCTTCCTTGTCCCAAACCAGCTATCATCTCTGGGACCTGCTCGGCGGGACCTTCCGGATCATCGGNCCTGCCTGGCCTGGCCTGGCCCGGCCCGGCCCAGCCCAGCCCAGCGTAGGACTGCAGGTTTTACCGACAGAAAGAACTCTAAAATCCATAGTCCTCTTATAAGGGATGGGGGAGAGGGTTTCAATATCCTTTTTTGTCCCGTGACAGAGCGGGGGACTCTGTTTGTTAAATAAATAGCTTTTTTCACGTTCATCCAATAAATTATTTTCCTGAACCCGTGAGGGAGGTGCTGCCGGGGCCTGCTTGCCTGGCAGGCAGGAGAGAGAGAGAGGCCCCTCTCGGGTTGTTTCCTCCCGGATTTGTGTCCAAACTGGCACAGACACCCAGTTCAGTGTGCTCTAAATGCAGAAACACACCTTCCACCAAAAGAGAATAGATGCAGAAGAACGACATTTTATTCCACATTTAATGCTGCTAAGTGGGAAGGTCCTGTGAGGCTGAAAAACTTCTGCAGTCACCTCACATTTTAACTGAGCTGAAGCAACTGCCCTGGCAAAAGAAAGAGGACGTCCTGCACTGGAAGCTTCAAGAACATCCTCCCTCTTTGAACAAACTCACCTGGGACCTCACTTAACTTGTTTTCTTCTCTTGATGGGCTCTTCTTCACAGCTAATTTAATGAGTTACATCAGGTCAGTAGAGCCAGAGCCAGCAGAAGGTGGGCAAAGAGGACCATGATGAAGGAAGGCAGTGGATCCACAGCTCCCCTTCCACGGGCAATGCCTCAATAAGCCAGATGGCTGGCTACCTCCCCCTGAAGAAGTCCCAGCCTGATAGTAGCAAGCTCCAGTTTGAGCATTGTGTCTCCTTTGCACCTAAAGCAAAGGTGGGTTTGTGGCAGACATTCTGAGGTTTCCCTGACATGCTGGTATGGTCAAAGACCATGACATTAAAATGTTTAGATTTCTCCACAGGCAAAACTCTGTTTATTTACAGAATTGTCCTCATTCCCTCAAAGATAAAAACAGAACAAACTGGTTATTTCTGGGAATCCTAAAGACACAGCCTTATTATTATGTTGACAGTAAGAACACCCTTCCCCTCTTCACCTGTGCTATGGGATACTGTGCCTGTATGTGCAGCTTCACAGCAACACAGAGCAGGGCAACTACTGTCATCCTGCATTTTTCTTCCTCTGCGGAAGGAGGACAGTGAGGTAAAATTTGTGGTTACAGCTCTTACCAGCTATAGGATCCATGGCTTCTCTATTGCTTGGAGAATATGAACTCTGAGAAGACGAAAGCCCACCAGGGGAACTGGTAGTAAAGTGCATGTTTGATCTACGAGCACGGGGTCCTCCCAAACCCCGGCCTGGGTGGAACATCCTACGTACATGCCGAACGCCACTGGATTCATCGTAGCCAAGAAGTTAAGAAAACAGAACTGTTTGGCATTGAGTGTTAAATGACCATAAAAACGACATTTGATAGGTGAAATACTCAGGTGTACTGTTCTTGATTCATAAAGTCATGATTCAACTTCTGACGGAAAGCTAAGGTACACTGTAGCTATGCTGCAGGTCAGACTTACTGATCTGGTAACTTTTTTTTAAATCGAATTTTTCTGTGAAAACCCACACAAACGAATGTTCAGCCAAGCTTACTACTGAGACAGGGATTTCAATTCTCCCTTCCCAATTCTCATGTTAAGTATCAAAAATAATAAAAAATTTAACTGCAATTCCTATCAGAATAATTACCAAATTCCTTTTGACTTCTGTACTTCATGCTTTTATCCAAGAAATTTCATCACTTCAGTCCTTAGGAAACTCTACGTTTCTGGAGTATTCAGTACATCCACCATACCCCTTTGTTTCACCTTTCTTCTTACAGCCAAAGAGATATCAATAACTCCAGTAATGAGGATGATGCTTTTAATTTTCTCTTTTTCCCCCACTTCCCCTATCAGATGCTTGTATTTTCTCACTTTTAAAATAGGTTCTCATATTAATTTTGAAGTAATCAAAAATTATTTAAAGATTATTTTTCGTCATAAAGTTGTTAACATTCATTCCTCTAAGACAGTCCAGATAAGGCTTCTTCCTAAAAATCACTAGTACGACTCACAGATGAAAAATGAAATAGCATAGGCTTTAATACTTTATTTTAGTGTTACTATGATTTAGCTTAGAACTCCATGTCCTATGTTTTTTATTTTTTAGTATGGTTACCACCCATATGGTATCAATTTCTGTGTAAGGGTAGTGTCCAACGTACTTTTCATAAATCACAGTTATGAGGCAGAACCTCGTGATGTCATGGAGGTCAAGAACTTAAGACTGAAAGGAATGACTCAGTTTCTGATGGCAAGAGAGAGCTTCTGGCCATTACAAGAAGACTACAGAACATTTGCTTCTTTCAAAACTGTTAAGTTATGCTACAGTGTAAAACCTAGCATCGAGGGCGTAAGAGAAAAACCTCCCTGGCACGGAAGACACTTTGCTTAGTACAGAGCATCTTGCACCTCTGAGTGTGCCAATTTTGGATGCTGCTGGAGACGAGCTGCTAAATTAGATGGACTGTAGACCCTATGTAGTTTGGCAAGCTTTTCATAACTAAACATGTTAGAATAGGACAGCATCTGGGGATTTTTCAAGCAGACACAGTACTCTGGGGAACTTTCCCAATCGCAGCTTTTAAAATGTTCTGAGATAAAGGTCATTCTTTGAATACCAGCTAAGCATGCACTTGAGTCTTACCTGCCATGCTAGAGTAAGAAAAGGCCTTGCAAACTTTGCCTTGTGACAAACATTTAAACTGAATAGTCATGTGAGAACTATTGTGTATGATCAATGCTGAAAAGATGCAGTTAATGAATTTTCAGATATTTTCTTGCTAAAGAAAGAAAATGGGTTTTAAAGAGTTATCCACAGACTGTAGGAATAAATGACACACTTTGCAATAGCTGCACAAGGTTTGTAGTAAGAAATACATGAAGTATTTTGGGACAACTTTAGGAAAAAAAAAACCAAAAACCAAAATTAACCAAACATATCTTAATTAATAGCTGGTGGATAAAGCCAGCCCTCAGAACTGTAGCAGATCCAACAGTAAAAGCTTACCTCAAACTGCAAAATAAATTCTTACTCTAGAAAAAGTGCAAGTCAAGAGCCTTCTCCATCTCCTTTTTTTACATGAAGGCAATTACAGGGCATGGAGAATTGTTCTGTGCAGCTTCAACTTCATATTCAGCAATATAATGGTGTATCAGAGAGTAGCTAAGAACCATCAAACTCTAACAGCTTTCTAAGAGTTTGATGGTTCTTATCTCCTACACTGCCAGACCCTGAGTGAAAAAGGGCATTTTCTCTTCCTTTCTTCCTGCCTTTGAGCTCCCTGTTGCTAGATATGATGTACAGCCCAATAACAAACAGTCACTTCAAGATACTTCTTACCAGGTTTTGGAAATTTGACAACACTGGACACCAACCCAATAGAGTATAAGCAGGAAATTCTACCAGCATTATCTTTAGTCATGGGCATTTTATTCCCAAAACAGATACATTTTGGGATAACTGATACTGAAATCTTACTCTGTATTTGAAAAAAGATTGTCTTTTCTAGCTCAAACATTCCCTAAGTAAAAGTCATCTAGTGGCATCTCTGGTACTAGGATGGAGAAAATGCAGCAGTAGCATGAACTCTAATCAAGTATCTTGTGCATTTCAGTAGTAAATTAATTTCACTCTGTAGCTGGGAAAATTTAAACTTCCTGCTTTACAGAGCATTTAATCCAATGCTGGAAGCCCGTAGTTTGAATTCTGGTACACTGCTATGTAGTTATGTAACTCTTGTTAGAAAAAGCCTAATTAGGCAGGTGCTATGAAAAATCTCACAGCTGGTACAATAAGCAGAACTAAAATGACGCAAGAAAAACTGCTCAAACAACATTAGCCATCAAGTAACATTTCAGAGCTGTCCAAAGGCCAGGAAAGATTCAGTGGTCTGGAAGATATTCTCCCCTCATCAATCTTATCCCACCTCCTCCAGAAAGGGAGGATGGCATGACTCCTGGCCACTGAGGACCACAGGCATGCCTGGGATCAAGCTCTCATGGCCACAGCCACCACGTTCAGCACCCTGCTCCTCCCAAGTGCTGAGAGCTCTACTCCTGTCTATGAGAAAGGAAAGTACAGGTAACTGCTTTCATCTGACTTTGAACCGGTTTTTGCATCACTTTTTCATCATTCACCTTTCACAGAGTCAATCTACACCCAAACTCCTCTACACTGATCCAATTATTGCATAGTAATTAATCTGCCCATTTAGTCTGTCCTGACTCTAAACCGTGTTAATACTAACAAACTTAAATGCAATCAAACGCAATCATAACTGAAGTGGAGCCATCACCTCAAATGCTGTTTCCCTTCTATTAGTGTAATTAACTAGGTTTGATAAGGCTTGGAGATTCTTTTTTTACTCCAATTGCTTGAGCTTATATTATTCTTTTTTCTTTTTTAAAAATTTCTGAACAAAAAAGGCACTATCAAAGTTATAATGCAGTATTTTTTTCTGCTTGTTTAAATGAGACACAAAAGAATAATTCAGAGATTACTTATTGTAGGGATGCTACACAGCTTGCATGTCATTAAATAAAAGCCTAAACCAAAAGATATTTCATAAATTAATCTTAGGGAGGAAAAAAAAAATTCAAAAAGGAGACAAATATTCCTACAACAAGGATGAAAAATCCCCAACAGTTACAGCTCTTCAGCCATCAAGCATAGCTAAATGTCCATAACTGGCTGCTAAGGTAACTGAAGGACAACATCCTATTTCTCAGAAAATCTGAAGGTTTTCTGAGTTGTATTACAAAATGGCAGTAACATTAGAAAATTACATTATTAAAAGATAGTGTTAAGCAAGTTTACAATTTTTTCTTATAAGCAGCTAAACTTGAATCATCTTTATGTCATAAAAATACACAGCGCTGAATCTTGATTCATAAAACAGCAGCAAGAGTAATCATGAGGCAGGATAAAACACAGGGCAAGTAGAGAAAATCTCTGTATATGAAAATCCTTTAAATGTTTCTGCTGTCAGAGCAAAAAACACTCAAGTATACTTACAAGTCTGTGCACAGTCTGACAACTACACTTTACCAAACTAGCAGATGAACCTTTTTATTTTTTAAGACGCATCTTTAGCAACCTAAGTTCCAGGAAATCCAGAATATGACCCTTTGACTATAAAAACCAAGTCACCATGACTACTAAGTAAAACAGTCTAGCCTCTTTGCCTCAAATCAGAAAGGATATTAAATCTCTAGGAGCTCTGTGTTCCAGTGTAAGATGAGCTGCAAAGTCATCTGTTACATGATTCGGATCCCCTCCAGGTAATGCTGCACATATTGGACAAATCTGAAATGACAAAGCAAGAAAAGACCCCAACTTTATAAATATTACAAGAAATAGAACTTGTATCAAGTCAATCATTAGACACTGGCGCTTACGCTTTAAAATCACATTTTGGTATTCACAAACACCTGAATATCAACGTATTCAAAAAACTCAGGAAAATTACTTACATGCAGACATTAACTGAGTCATATTTTACTTTATGAATTTCAGAATACCATGGAATTCTCAAATTCAATTTGCAGTGTCTTGAAAATTAGGATTGGCATGCCAATTCTGCCACAGACAGTAGAGTGTAATCATACAGGAATGCTATTTGCCTGCTTGACACTCATCCCAACAGAGGAATCAGATGAGACCATCCCACCCAGGTAGTGCAGGTTTGGCAGAGAAGGGCTGATCTTCGTAGCCCTCTCCACGACAGTATTTTGAGAGAAGGTACTGAGGTCTCTCTTTGGTTTTGGGTTTTTTTCCCCCTCACTTCGTGGTTTTTGGTTGGTTGGTTTTGTTTGTTTTGTTTTTTAAACCAAAGTACAGTTAACTAAGCAGGCAAACATTACCACTACTATTGCCATGATTATGATTTGTTCTTTGAATGACTCCACAAACAGCATCTTCCATTTTTCTTTTATTTTTCATGTGTATACCTCAGCTGTTGAATGTAGATCTCAAAAGACCATGAGCATTAAGAACGTCCGTATGAAAGAGCACACCTCTGTTGTACTCTCGTGGAGGTGAGAACAAGGTCTTGAAATAAGTTTACTGTAAAATCTCAGCTGCTTTTGACAGGAACTGCTGCATCTAACTTGACTTTAATTTTACTGGCTAGTTCTGAAAATAAAACCAGGCATTTTAAAAGCTTTTTGCTACAACTCCTTCCCTCTTTTTATTTTCAATGTTCAGCATTTCTCTACACAGATTTTTCAGCACTACAGAAGCAAAACAAGTGCACTACAGGGCACATCTTATCACAGCATAATATAATAAATACTCAGCTATGCCAATGTAACATATAGCTACTCTGTAGGGATATAGGAATGGATGTTGTCTTGGGGTGACCTTATGATACCGTATCCCCTATCATCTGCTTTATGCCCAGACATGGGTCCTGCAACTTTAAGCTAGGTCTGGGAGAAGAGGAGGAAGCCGGAGGAATTCTTTCAGCATTCTATGTTCAAACACACATCTTCCTCTGTACTTTCTTTCAGCTTGTACAGCACGGACAGAGGGAGTACATCTTTACTTTTAGCTAGCTTCTTCTTTGTTAGCTGAGGCAAGAAGTCTTCCCGGGACTGTGGCTTCTTCTTCTGAAACTGTTGATCTTCGCCCCGGTGTGAAACACCAGAACATCGCTGGGAGTCCCACGCTGCAGCCCGGAGGGGAAGCCCGGGACGCCGCATCCCAGCTCTGGACCTCGGGACAAGCCAAGACACATCCACAGAAAGAGCTCTGAATCCACCAGCTTTCTCCGCAGAAAGAAAGTTTATTATCTACCATTATTCATTCTTTTTCCCGTGCCTGTGTGCACTCTGTCTGTTAAATAAACAGTTTTTTTCACTTTCCTTAGAGAAATTACTTTCCCGAACCCGTGGGGGAGGGGCTGCCGGGGCCTGTTTGGCTGGCAGGCAGGAGAGAGAGAGAGAGCGAGCGAGAGAGAGCGAGAGAGAGACGCCCCTCTTCCTTCTAAATTTGTGTCCAAACCGGCACACCCTCTCAGGACATTTCCTCCTAACTTGTCTCAAACTGAGACAGATGTGAATTGCACAGATGGTTCTAAATTCCCTAAACTTCATTACAGTTACTTAATCTTCTCATACCAAGAGAACGCAACACTTCCAAAGCAATCTTCTTTTATTTAAGCTGCTCTGAGGAAGCAGAAACCCAACATAAGAACAACCCGCTCCTGAAAGCAGGAAAGCACCAGAAAGTTCTTTTTTAACATGACAAAGGTGTTATGAACTGCACATATTTGTGAATATACTCAGTTCTCAGAAAAACATCAATTAAGAAAAGGTTATAACAAATATTGAGTAAGAAGGAACTGAAGTATCCCAGCCCTAATTCTAAATATCAACTAAACTTTCAACAACTCTTGACCAGAGAAAGTTACTCAAGTACTGTTACACACAAACAACAATTTAGTTAAGCATAAGCTCTGATAGAGCTGGATCACTGATTAAGCGTGACACAGCTAAAAATCATTGTTAATTATAGCATGCATGAACAAATGGTGCAGATGAAAGGCAAATGTTGTCAGAACTTTCTCTCAACTTTATGAGCATTTGTATTAAGAAATCGCCATGCAACCCTGAATGATGAGTCTAAAGGCCTAAATCAATCCCCCTCACAGAATACCTGCCGGTTTCCAGAACTGTGCTTGTATTACCACTACTTCCCCATTTACATACAAAGTAACCACTTTAAGTGACAGCACTTCTGTAACCTCAACGAGAATCACTGGGATCTTCAAGGATAAACAGGGACATTGAGACTGTCTCAGATTGTCCATTTCATTACTGCAAGAAAAAGCTCTCCTCAGTTTTATTATCGAAGTATGAACAACCTAGTGCTTACGATTCATCTACAAGGAGCCTGGTTAATGCCTTCCCGAAGGTGAGAAAGCTGCTGCAGTGCAACATAATAGCAGAAAATTATCATCTTTCCTCTGAAACAAGACTGAAGAGATGGTATTTGATGAAGTCTCCTTAATATTTTTTTATTTACAATGTTACCAGACTTGTAGTTGAACACTGCATTTTATCTGGACCAGATAAACTAACCTGAAACCCTAACACCAACAAAAACAATCATTATACTGATTCCCAGACTCCTCTGCCTTGTAACTCTAACCACTGTCCCTGGACAGTGGGTGAAGAAATACTGGTTCTTTGTAAGAGGAAGAGGGCTCTTTGAACAGGAAGGGAGGCTTGCCCGCTAAGTGAGAGAGCAGCTAGGGTGCATTAAAAGCGCTGTATGGATGGAAGATGACCTGATGGAGATCTTACATGTCGGAATTAAAAAGAGAACAGGCAGAGGGGATGTTACAGAGGTTGTCTATATAGGCCACCTGACCAGGAGGAAGAAACAGATCAGGCCCTCTAGAGACACAGAGCAGCTGCCTCACACTTGCAGGACCTGATCCTCATGGAGGTCTTCAACCACCCCAGTATCTGCTGGAAGGACAACAGAGCGTGACTGCAATCCAAGAGGCTCCAGCAGTGCACTCAGGGTAACTTCCTCCTCAAAGTGACAAAGGAGCACAAGAAGAGAGGTTCTGTATGGGACTTTATAATTACCAATAAGGAGGGGCTCAGTCGAGATGTGAAGGTCAAAGAAATCCTTGGCTGCAGTGACCTTGACATGGTGCAGTTTGAGATCCTGAGGGCAGGGAAGAAGATGAAAAACAAGCTCATGACCCTGGACCTCAGCAAAGCAGACTTCAGCCTCTTAAAATATTTGCTTGGAGGAGTCCCATGCTGTAAGAACCTGGAGAGAAAAAGGGGCCCCAAGAAAGCCTGCTAGTATTGAAAGATCACTCCACTCCAAACTGAAGAGTTCTCCATCCCAATGAACATGAAGATAGGCAAAAATGACAGGAGGCCTACATGGATGATCAAGACACTCCCGGACAAACTCAAACACAAAAAGAAAATATACAGAGGTTACTCTCCTAGGGTAACCCTAGAGGGATACATAAGCATTATCTGAGCATCACAGTGCAATGCAAGCAAAGCTAAAGCCCAAAGGGAACTGAATCAGGCAAGTAATGTCCAAGGTAACAGGAAGGTCTTCTAGAAGTACATAGGAAATAAAAAGATAACTAGGGAAAATGTCGGCCCATTGCTCAAAAGATGTGAGGCCTAGTTACATAGGACACAGAAGAGGCTGAAGTACTGAATGCTTCCTTTGCTATGGTCTTTACTGGCAAGACTGGTCTTTAGCAACTCCAGGCCCCAGAGAGCAGGGGTAAAGTCTGGAGTAGTGAAGACATTCCACTGCTTGAAGAGGATTACTCTGCAGAATACTTACGTGAACTGGAATACTTAAACCCACTGGCTGTGATGGGTGTGATGCACCAAGAGGTGCTGAGGGAGCTGGCAGATGCCATTGTGAGGCACCTCTCAATCAAGGTGACTGGGTGAGGTGCCTGAGGACTGGAGTAAAGCAAATTTCACTCCTATCTTAAAGACAGGCAAGTAAGAGGGGGACCTAGGGAACTACAGGCTGGTGATCTTGCTTTGATCCCTGGGAAAGTGAGGAAACAATTGTTAACCATTTTTAGGCACATTAAAAACAAGAAAATCATCAACAGTAGTCAGCATTGGCTTCACAAAGGGGAAGGCATGCTTGACCAACTTCATAAACTTCAGTGCTGAGTGTCTGGCCTGGTAGATGACTGAAGAGCAGGAGAAATTGCGTACCTGGCCTTCAAGTAAGACCACTGACATTGCCTCTCACACGATGCTCGAAGGGAAGTTGTTGATGCTCAGACTGGATAAGCAGAGAGTGAGGTGGAGTGAAAACTGTCTCAGTGGCTGGGCTGAAAGGGTGGTGATCAGTGGGAATTCTGCTGACTACACAAAATTAGGAAGAGTGGCTGATATGCCAGGGAGCTGTGCTGCCATTTAAAGTGACCTTAAAAACAGAAGAAATGGGACAACAGAAACCTCATGAAGGGGAAGTGCAAAGGCCTGCATCTGGGCAGCAACAGCCCCAGGAACCAGCACACACTGGAGGCCAGTCATACGGAACACAGCTTTGCCACAAAAGACCTGGGGTCCTAGTGGACCACAGGCCAGCAGTGTGCCCTTGCAGCAAAGAAAGCCAGTGGTGTTCTGGGCTACCTTGAACAGAGAGCTGCCAGCACATCAAGGGTTGTGATCCTTCACCTTCACCCAGCACCAGTGCCCAGTTCCCAGAGACATGCACACACTGAAAAGAGCTCAGTAAAAGGTTACAAAGAAGAATGGAGGAAAGGCTGAGAAAGCTGGAACTGTTCAGCCTGGAGAAGGGCAGGCTAATGGGGGACAGATCTTATGAATGTCCATGAATACCTGAAAGGAACCTGAAAGGTTGATGAAGCCATGCAGTGACAGGATGAGAGACAGTGGGCACAATTTCAAACACAAGTGCTTCCTCATAAACATCAGGAAACACTGAAACATTTTTCACTGTGGGATCACCAAGCACTGGCACAAGTTAACCAGAGAGTTAACTGTAGACTCACTATTTAAGAACTGTCTGGACATGGTCCTTAGCAACCAGCTGTATGTGGCCCTGCTCAAGATGACCTCCAGAGGTCCCTTTCAACCTCATTCAGCCTGTGATTCCTGCCGGCAGATACCTAACATTGTTGTACTTACCAACGCCTACACCTGAGAAAAATCAGCAGAAAGTAAACTTATCTGCATCACTCTGAATACAAAGATGGCAAAATTTAATGGATGAAAATTTTTTTGGCTTATTCTTTGAAAAATGGGGGACAAAAAGCCTTTAAAATATAAATGACTCTGTCCCTGTAAAGTTCCCTTACATCCCTAAAAATACATGTCTAAAATAAAACACATCTTTGGAAGGAGATACTCAAACGACTACAAGATGAGTATCTAAACACAAATAATTGTTTGAAAGCCTATAACCACAAACACTTAGAATCAATAATCTTTTCCTCTTTACTAGTCTTGTAAAGCCTATCCCAGTAAGAGTACAGCACCCAAACAATTTTATTTGCATGCACACTAAACATTTATCACAAAAGCCAGATTCAAAACTTAGCACAAACAGTAACAATCATATTCAAGGATTCAAATATTGTCCTTTATCATTGTTTGGAACAATGATATAGCAGTGTTGCAGACTGATGCATAAAAAGAAAAGTTTTGTGGGACTTTTGTTACACATGTAATGCTTTCAGGATTCACCAGAGTAGCAGCTGTCAAGAATCACAAATTTAGGCTTTATGTGTTGGATTCTAGAAGTCACAACTGCAAACAAGGGCATGTCAAGTTCAAAAACCCAGGATCTGTGAACACTGTGCCAGGAACGTATCACTGACATTAAGTGGTGCAAATCAGAATTGCAATACCAAGCCACTGAACAACATAAAGTCATCCAAACACAGAACTTTCAACGTTTGATGCTATGTTTGAAAGTTGCAAAGTTTAAGAAACACTCAGAGAAATTGCAAAAATTGCGATGTGTCACCAAGTTAAATAATATACCACGGTGCAACTGATTGTGAAGCAAACCTTTTCACTTCCTGTATGAAAGATCATAACACCTTTGAGTCCCAAAAAAGGTGAACGAACACTCTTCCTTATCACCCCTTGACCAAATTCCTTATTAGGTTTGAAGAGCCATTCATTTTCTTCCATAGAATTCTTTGAAAGTTAAGAAAACTAGAAGATTAGAATAGAGAACCTATTTATAACTAACTTCTTCACAATATATTAGTGATGAGTAATCCACTTGAAGCATCACTTTTTTCCTAGGAGTCTATGGTAAAACAGTTAACCACAGAACAGCACCCTCCATGTCATGCTGCGAACCCAATTCTTCCCAGTCCCAAGGTCAATCAAGATAGTGGGAGTTAACATCTCCAGTTAAAGTATTTACGTTGCTCCAGTTAAAGTATTTATGTCAAAACTTGTTTAAGAAGTGCATTTTAAACCATTTTTAGTGTCCTAATGGTTAGGGATGAGGGAAAACCCCCTGCTTTGACAAGAACAGCTTTAAAACAATTATAAAATCCCACTGCATAAAATAAGAGGTCCATTAAAAAAGCTATTAGAAAACACAACAAACTATCTGTATGTCTTCCTCTCTCTTAGAGTTACAAAAGACCGGCATAGCCGTAAACTTGCAGAACAATTACACACTAATTGTGAAAAGGGGAGTCACAACTAGACAGAATAACTGTGAGAACCTTCTAAATTTTGTTTTACAGTATAACAAACTCCTAAACATGGCCTTTATATTAGGACAACAAACAAAAATTATAAAAGAAGGAAGCAAGCTCCTTATATTATGATACCCATAAATCATAGAAAAATTTTGGTGTCATTCTCAAATGTAGGTACTTTCTCTTCTGACAAAGTACTTAAATGAATACATGCTTCATGAAAGAACAGAAAGACGATTTTTCAGAAATGAGACTATTTAAAATGTATTTCCACCATGAAAGCAAGTTCTGAGGCTTCTTACCACTTCTGTTGATGTTTCTGCATGCTCAGAAGTAACATGTTCTTGAAGAGATGTTTCCGTATAACCCATTTTACCACAATAAGGACAAGTGAAAGACTGTGGCTGCTCTACAGAGAAAGCTTCTCCACCATAGTACAAGTCTGAAATAGAAAGAGATTAAATAGAGGTTAAAGCAGTATCATCATTAATTTTGTTCACATCAGCCTCTGTTTATAAACGTACTTCACTGTAATCCCTGCTAAATGAATCTGTTTTTTCATTGAAATGGCTATATTCAAGAGGGGCTCAGTTACTGATAAAAAAAACCCCAGAGACTACATTTAATTTTCATTAGCACGCATTATTTTCTAATATTTACTAGGAAAAAAGACTTCCATCATGATGCTGCTGATACTGCCAAACTTTCACTTTTCCACCACTGCTCTTATCCCAAATACTATGGTCAACTACGGTATTTTTCAATCATAAGATGAAATTTCAGAAGCTGAACTCTTGACAAAACCTCAAATTTAGATCAAAATTTAGAAGTCCTCGGTGACACCAAATATCAGTATTCATGCCATAGTTGAACCACTGCTTTGCAGTAATTGGTTTTGGAAATGTCTCAAATATATAACCTAAAAGTTTGATAGTGAAAAAGGAATCTGGCTATCTGTTACAGACTGTCTGCAACTTTTAGGCCTGTTGGATGTGAGCACTTCTGCACCACTGATGAAAAGCAGGCACTTTTAAGTTCCCCAGGCTTCAGATGAAAATTTATCAAACCATGCAAGAAGAGAACATTATTCTTTCTCATCCTCTGCAAGTATTTTGTACTTTACAGGAAACATGAATAAGCTTCTCATTCACAGCAATATAAAAAACCCTAAATAAACAAACAAAAACCCCTCTTAAATATCAGACTGCTTAAAAAGCTCTACCTATGAAACTCACTGAGAATGACAATGTATTTTCAAGTAAGACAACACTACCAACTCCAACTTCCACAGCTGAGCAAAGGGCCCGGGGCTGCAACCCATCTGAAGAGAGCTGTAAACAGACGAGCATGCATACAGAAGTATCTTTTCCTTACATACACTATTAGCTCAATCCAGATATCAAGAATTTTAGTAGTACACACAGTTCTATCACAGAGGGGGGAGGTTTGACAAGACTGTCAAATCCTGTGTTGTTCCTTGTTTTCAAAGAATACGAAACAAAACACTTCTTCACTAATAAAATAAAAATCTGAGTTCTTTGCAGTCTCCTGATTATACCTCTGGCATGTTCTCCCACTCATACCTCCTTTCACATCCTTCTTGTAATATACATCAAACATACATGAAAATGCCAAACAGATACACCTTCCTCTAGAAAAAGAAATACTAAAAAATGCGTAGAAGTTAAAGCTGGCAAATCCAGATATTTTTCCTTCATAAGTTTATACCTCCCTTCTTTTCCCTCTTCAACTTTAATCTCTCTGCACCTCTTACAATCAAAATCTCTTTTCTTGTGTGAAATACAGATCACCAGATAAATTTTCCTTTAAATCAAAACCTAAGTTAAAAAAATTAAGATTGGTAACCAAGTGATCTCATGAATCTTTGTGTCTGATTTTAGCACTGAAGGTACTGAATGGGTATTTCTCCATCTGTGTTGTTTTTACAAGCACATAAAGAATCCTAAAATTATGAACAGTCACGTTCTTGACCACCAAGGAGTCCTTTCCTAATGAAGTTAACTAAGAATCAGGGTAACATGGGAAGAAATTAAAACATTGTGCCTCCATGGCTGCAAAAGTGACGCAATCTACAATTTTCATTTACAAATCTATCAGTTTAGAATGGAATGTACCCATGACCAAAGAATTGTCTCTTCTGACCACAAAAAAATCTTTCAGATATTAAAATTTTGGTTCATTTCAAAGACAAAAGCAGGAGTCCATAATCCTTCAAACTCCTCTAGACCTCTAAAGCCCTCTGTTCAAGATGTCTAGGAAGACAAGGTTATTCAGCAAAAAAAGTAAAACCAGATTCAGTCACATCCCTCTAGGATAAGATTCGTGACTCCTATTCCTTATCAATTAGGGGAAGAATACAAAGGAGTAGAAGGATCAGAACACTGTCTGATGAGGACCCAGCAGCAGTTTATGAAGTCAGCTTTCAAGCACAACAGTGTTTAGACATTATAGCTTTTCCTTGGTGGGGAAAAAACTCCGAGAAACAACCTGAATTAAATGTGAAAATGCAACAAAAAATATCAGCATTTGCTTTTTTACCCATCTATAGCTACAAAAGTTAAATGTGTACTTAATACTAAAATCTAACTAGCACATTCTTAAAATTGACAGGAGATTAGTGACAAAACAGAAGCATCACAGAATTCCTTAGATAAAAATCAATCTTTCAAAGAGACATCTAATTCAGGACTCCATTTTCTAACAGTCTGTACTTTTTGTTAAGACATAATTCTTTACGAGGGTACGCAGCAGTAAGGAATTTTAGTGTCACTTTTCTTTATATAAGCAATATAATTTCAATGTGATACATACATATACATAAAAATGTTGGTCTGATACAAGTTGCAGTGTATTTAGGTTTTTTCAGTGTTTGAAGAAACCAAATGGTGGCAACACACCACTTGACAAAAACAAAGTATGTATGTTCTTGTATCACTTATCAAGCAGCCATATTACCTCCAATGCTGCTCCAGAGTCCTGTTCCAAACAAACCATGATGCTCAGACTTAGCATGACAGACATTTAGCAAACATATCTTGTTCTAGTGTGTGAAAAAAAAAAAACAACAAACACAACCAAAAAACCTACGAAAGTCTCAAGCTGAATTCTGGTGAGTCCAGTCAATCCCATACTACACATTATTAAGGTACCCATTATTTAATCAGTTCCCTCCACCTAGGAATTGGACACGAAAGGTGGCAGGATCTTCTGTCATGCAAGCACCTTTAGCTGACAAGTGAAGGTACTTCTGAACCAAGGCAGGTTCTGTACTTCCATGAAAGTAACAAAATATTATTTTGGCAGAGAATCCTACTAACAATTTGTATTACTTTCTTTGTTAGTACAGCCACCTTAAAATGATGTGGCAATGAGGAAGCCACATGCTTAGACCCTAAAGCATCCTAACAGTTTAAAACGCTTTTTTAGGAAAAAGAAAACTAGGAAATTAGCTGTGAACTTCTCCATTGTCCTAACAAATTGATCTACAAAGAGCACAAAAGTACAGTGGCTGCCTGGTAAGCACATTCCTGTTCTCTACACAGGGCTATTACAATTCTATTCTTTGACCCCTTTGAAATAAACTAATTGTATTTGTGCTTTAAAGGTCACTTCTCATTACATATGAGACTTCATACTTTATTTTGAGCTCTGTCCCTCTTACAGCAGCATATGAACACTTGGTGTGTGTTGAAGCATTTTTTCCAGCATCTCTTGTGGGGGCTGAGGAACAACAGCACTGCCATTGTTCTGGATCCCATCTTGCTTCGAAATTAATACTAGGTCTTATGCTGACTCCTGAAAGATAAATATGGCAACCAGATGGTGTGAGAGTGAACATGCACAGCCAGAAAACACTAGAGCTTTTTACTTCCTTTCAGTGTTCTCATACTGGCTTCTATACTAGTCTGAATCTCAGGGGAAAAATCAAAATGAGTCAAGCTGAAAACAAAAGCTCTTTCAGAGTACCTGAAAAAGTCCATCTTCTTGCAGTATATTCTGCAACATTATTACAGTACCTAGGAACTCTAAAAACTGATTGTAACTTTCATGGAAGTAAACAATATGTGACTTTTTCTGTGCTGAAAGGATCATCCATGTGGTCAGACGTCCACTACAAACAACCTGGTTGCAGCTTCAAGCAGAGTACTTAAGTGAACTCCACAGATAGCCGCATCTAGACAGTCCTGGCCAGTCGTGGTGGGATTTAATGGTACAGGGTCCTTATCATCAGTAGCAGATGGATTTTGGGCAAATGACTCGCTGATCCCCATGTGCACATTTAAAATCAGAAAAATGACAGTGACTTCCTCTGAAGTGCTTGCATCAGTTTTACAACAGAAGGATTCCCCACTCTGCTTCCTTTTCCTTGATACAATACTCATTTTTCACTAGCTGACCACTTTCCTCCATACCATAAGCAAAAACTCTAAGTTTACTGCTATTAAAATATTTTCATAGCTTTGAAACAAACCTGTCTACAAATAAGAGTACTGAAGTTTGTAAATAGCCAAGTAAACTTCAATTCACACACCCAGCTACACTAACAGTCTTCCAGTCTGTCTCTAGTGTCATCTTCCTCACTTAAGAAAATTTCCTACTCATACTTTCATACATTACAAACACTCGCCTTTCATTCGATTTCCCACATAACCAGGAAACGACTAAAGACTTCATTAGCTCTGTGCTTGTGCTGCTTTCAGCTGGGACAGAGTTAATTTTCTTCACAGTATGAAGCAGGGGGCTATCTTTTGGATTTGTGTTGAATACAGGGCTGATAATATCAAGATGTTTTTGTTACTGCTGAGCAGGGCTTACACAGAGCCAAGGCCATTTCTGCTTTTTGCACTGCTACACTGCTGAGGAAGTTGGGGTGCATGGGAGACTGGGAGGAGACACACCCAGGACAGGTCACCTCAATTGACCAAAGGGAGATTCTGGACCATATGACACTATGCTCAGGATATAAAGAATGGGAAGGGGGGAAGAAGGAGGAAGAGGGGACATTTGGAGTGATGTTGTTGGTCTTCCCAAGTCACCACTAGGCGTGATGGGGCCCTGCTCTCCAGAGATGTCTGACCACCTGCCTGCCTGTGGGAAGCACTGAATGAATTCCTTGTTTTGCTCTGCTTGTGTGCATGGTTTTTGCTTTCCCTATTACACTATCTTTGTCTCAAGCCAAGAGTTTTCAGCTTTTACCCTTCCAATTCTCTCCCTGATTCCACTGGTGGGGAGTAAGCAAGTAGCTGTGTGGGGCTTGGCTTCTGGCTGGGGATAAACCACAACAATACCACTTAGTTGCCAATTTTACCCTTGAGATTATTTTCTTCTCAGACATTAATATCTAACCTTAGTGATTTTTAATATGCAGTAATACAACTACCCTAACAACCCTGAATCAGGTAATTTTAGACTACTTCTACCATTTATTATTGATTTTCTAATTAAGTTTAACATTTCTTAGCTTCTAATTTTTTGCCTGTTCCTCAAAGTCACATGATCTCCTTGGCCACACAAGGCCCTTTGGAAAGTCACCAATTCCTTTAAGCATCTGTACAATACTGTGACATACATGCCTTGATGTGTATTCTATGAGGAACTTTAAAATCAAAACATTTTAGGAATGATGTCACAGGTGTAGGGGTTTTAGGAGTTCTTCTTTTGTTTTGTTGGGTTTTTTTTCCTTCTTAAGGAATTCTCCCCATAGGTGTTGCTAATGGGCCATAATGACTGGATGCCTAATAGACAAAAGAAGTTATCGGCTCCAGCTCCGAGGAGGGGTGCCAATGGCCCCTCTCTCTTACCTGAGGTTTCCCAAGTAGGAGGGAGATACCGAGAGTTTGGAGACTTGGAAAAGCAGGGGTGAGTAGCTCTCTTGCTCTCAGCTTGGGAAGAGGGACGATCGGAGTGGTTTGGAGAGGAGAACACCGTGGTCCAGCCCGGTCCTGCTTCTTCTGCCGTGGGGTGAGCCTCTGCTCGAAAGAGCAGCCTCTGAACTGGGACCTTATTAACACCCACCTCACTAAGGGAGGGACTTTTTACCATCTGCCTGCGTGCCCAATCCTGCCTCTCCCCGCTCTGCTTGGAGCCGGGCTGCTGCTGCCCCGCCCCGCTGCTTCTTCGGCGCTGCTCCCAGCCTTCCCTGCCCTTTAGCCCCGCACCTCCTGCCTGCTGAGACCTCCCGGGGGTTCCCACTGTGGCTCCGGAGTGTGATACATCTCCTCCACCACCCCGGGATTTTTGCTCATCTCTGCCGTCCCAGCTAGCCGCTCCCTAGAGTCTCGCAGGGCACCGGGCTCGGCTGTCCCTGGGGTTTTTTGGGGCAAGCCCCTCTCCCATCCCGTCCCGTCCCGTCCCGGTCACGCCGTCCCGCCTGCGCTCTCCCCGAGCTCGCGCCGGAGCGCCCCCTGCAGCCGCGCGGGAGCCATCGCACCTGCCCTGCGCACCGGGAGCCACCAGCGCCCCTGCCGGCTGTGACCGGAACTGCGCCAAGGGGGAAAGTGCCTGCGGCCGAGAAGGCGTCGCTGGGTTCTGGTTCTGTTTGTTGCTAATGCCAGAGCTGCTGTTGGTTTTGCCTTATTAGATATACTAGTAAAGAACTGTTATTCCTGTTCTCATATCTTTGCCTGAGAGCCCCTTAATTTCAAAATTATAACAATTCAGAGGGAAGAGATTCACACTTTCCATTCCAAGGAAGACTTCTGCCTTCCTTAGCAGACACCTGTCTCTCAAACCAGGACAACAGGTCTTCCTGAACTCTAAGGAATGTTATTTATGAATTTTCCCAATTCATTCTCCACTCTATAAGTTTACCAAGTCAGTAGTAATTTGGTGACATCAGACTTTGCTGTGGCTCACAATTTGATGAATACTCTTGTTCTGCAGAGTTAATCGAACCAGAAGTCTTACTGTAGAGCTGAGCTGCTGTATTTTCTTTCCTGATACTAGTTCTGTGGGAGCAATGCTTGGATATCAAGCCATATGAAATTTATAGGCCTTGTTTTCTTATTCTCATTTAGAGAATAAACAACAAAACACCAAGCAATATAGAAGCTGCCCTTCAAATCCTATTACCCATCTCAACACCTCACTGTGAACCTTCTCCCTCTATCTGCATTTCTCATGCATACCTAAACAGTAAAAAATAACCCCTCTGTGTCTCTACGACATACACACATAAAAGGCATTAGGCCAAAGGTACATTTATCAAAGACTTCCAAAAGAGAAGTACACAAGTTGCAAGAAATTAAATACAATTCGTAGTCATTCTTAGTTTCTGATTATACGCATTTTTTTAAAAAAAGTATCACTTAGAACAAGTTCTCATTGCAGTACATGGAAATCTGTGACATTCAGTATTAGTAAGTTTCAGTCTTCTGACTCCTGTGATTAGTATTTAGTAGGTACAGCACTGCTGTCTTTTTAGCTCATATTTAATACCCGAAAATAACTGTTGCTAACAGGTTAAGAAGTTTCAACTGTGCATTTTAAACCGTGACGCCAACCCGCAATACTGTATACAGAGGAAAAAAGAAAGGCCTAACAAGAAACATGTAAGTTAAAATAGGGGCATGTATTTTTGATAATGCACTAAATTATTTCCTTTCAAACCCCAGACTTCCATGGTCTGGATTTCTGAAGTCATGACCAGGCAGTCTCAGTGCAAGATAAGAATTGAAAGAAAATTGAAGACAACTTCATATAAAGGTTATTTTAAGAAACTGCATGTTTCTATATATAGCTAGTCTCAAAAATTTAAACCAATAAAGTACAAATTTTACTTCTGCTCTAATCAAAAAGGTAAAGAAGTTAGGATTTCAGCTTTTGAGAAATCACCATATTTGAAAGATTCAAAAAATGAAGATTACAGCTGCAATCACTAGGAAAAAATACTGAAATGCTGGTCCCATGTGTTTGACATCAGAAGAAAATACATGTGCAGCATCAACAACATCATAGAGTGGTGGATTGTCACAAAATGATTTCTTGCAAGTTATAACCTTTTTCAGCTATGATCCAAAAGAAACAACAAATTGGATAGGACACAAGAACAATTATTATTTATTTTAAATATTGACAAGGCTTTACAGTTAGAAATATCTCTTGCATTAGTACATGTACAAAGGAATTCCAAAAAGACTACATGCTACTCCTTACCACTAATCTCTCATACTCATTGCAGCCTATCAATACCTTTCCTGTACTTGCAGTCTCACAAAACCCACAAATGAACAACCTTCCTACAAAATCTCATCACGATTTTTTTTATGCCTGTAGACTATGGCACTTTCAACAGTAGTCACTGTTATTAAGTACAATTATTAGTCTGATAATCTGCTGTAATCAGACCAAAATAACAAAATCAGAAATACACATGCAGCAGTTTTAAAAAAAAAAAAAAAAAAAATCAGTTCTTCTATCAAAGAAGACATGCCTGCTTACTAGAACACAAGAACTTGGCCCTTATTTTTAGTGCACTATTGGGGAAAGTGATTAGTAAGTAGAAACATGAAAATCAGCACTATGTTTGTGGGCACAATACAGCAACAAATTACTGGAGTTTGAAATTATCACTTACCAAAATCTACTCTTGTTAGTATGCACTGCATTGGATGGTCAGTTGTATGCCTTGTTGTCGTTGCACCACTTTCATAACAAGTTGCACACAGATCGTAATCGTAGCAAATTAAACACTTGTATCGGCGACCTCGAAAATTTCCTTTTAAACATGCATCACAGCTGACACCTGTAAACAAATCAAATGGCTTTAAGACAGCAAGAAATGCACTTATTTTTTATGAGGAAGCTTTGTTGCTATTGCCTCTCAATAACTAAAAAGAGCCAACCATGTCTGACATTCGCACCTGACACGAGACTCGATTTTAAATGCTTTTGTGTTTTTAAAAGACACCACTCTCCCAAAATTAGAATCTTGAATTCTTGAAGTAAAGCAGACTCAAGCACCTGAAATAATAACAGGTTAAGTTATAAAAGCTCTTAGGCTGCACCTTCCTACAGACACCTTTACCTCTTAGTATTTGACTGGTATTTTGACTGTTCAGTTAGGAATTGTGCCACCTTTAAAAGGTAAATTGTATAATGGCTGACTGAGAGGAAAGAAAAAAAAACCAACCAAACCAGCAACTGCCAAAAATGTACTAGCTTTCCAGCCTTGAATTCAACACTTCCTAATATTTTAATTCTGAGTAACACCACAGCCTGACATTTCATGTGGGGTAGAAATTAGGACCTTCTCCCATGTTTTTTTAATTCTCCTTTCTACTTCTCCCTTAAGCTCATTCTTTGCAATGTAAAGTAGTCACACCACGTGTGTATGTGACAAAGGCTTTATAACTTCAAGAAGTTTACATTTGTCTCTGTACGGTTTCAGTTCCCTACGGGTTGCCTAGTTAAGTGCAGAAGTGACATTGTCTTGTAATCTGTGAAGGCTAACACAAATGTCTGTCAATTGCAGCAGCAAATTAAGGGCCTTCACGAATGAAACCAGTGCGTACAACCAAGGCAGGATTTGGATCAACACCTTCTTTTGGCATCACTTAAGACTTCTTCTTCATAGTTTGGTAAAAGCACAGACAATTTTAGTGCAAAGTGCCAGAACAAGAGTCACATTAGCCATATCCCTATTTTTTTAAGCCTAGTTGTCAGAGGACTGGTGTGAGTTACAGATTTTTTTTTGCATTTTTTTACTACTTCAGTCTATAGCATCCAACAGAAGCTTTACCACAAGTAACTCAGAAACACATTGCTAAGCAATTTCTTTTCAATCTCCCCAATTTGTTCAAACAACTGCATCATTACATTTAGAAGAATGGTAAGCAAAATTATTTTATCACTTCTGCCTTTAGCTTCTTCATCTACTGGAACAGCTTGAGGCACTAATAGCTTCTAACGTCTAAGCATGGTGCTTACGTGAATACTGAATCCATTTTTTATTCGCCTCGCTGTGTATCTATTCTGCAAGCATCACTCTACATGGAACAGCATATTAGAAGGCAGTATCTCCAGAATCTTTGTTAATAGCTGAACTATGCTTTGAGAATGGTCATGTTACTATCTTCAAAGTTAGTCTGGTTGGCTGAAAAAAAAAGGTTTTTCTCACTTAAGTTTCTTTTCCCTGTAGTTTCATTCATAAACTCTGAAGGATTTTTAACGATCTGATGATTTGGACACCGACAGAAGGCTAAATTCTGAGAACACTTGCTTGCTTACTCTGCAGACTGAATTTCACTGCTTCAGACGGTTTGTTGGCTTTTTTCCTCCCACACAGAGACCCGCAAAATTCTACCTATGAAACGCACAGATCTACCCAACAATGGATGCTGTAGGCACAACACTTAGCAGCTACTGGCAACACTGCAAGTCTTTTTGTTGGCTACTAAACTTTCTACAAAACAGTTAATCAGCAAGTTAGATGCCACACTGAAATAAGCAGACTAGTTTAACCTCGAATCTATGTCAGTCACTAACAGCTTTCCAACTGAAGTACTAACCCATTCTTCTCCAGGAAGTAATATTTTTCCCATTCTTTTCATTTAAGCTCAGAACAACTGATTTAACGCAGATGTAAGCCTCTTTGCAACAAACTCCTGTCACGTGTTCTCTCAAACATTTACATCTTTCCTACCTTAAGACAGACATTTTTAAGAAGCTCTCATTTACATGCTTTCTTCACGTCAATACTTCTCCACATTATTTCAAACTGCAATCTCCATATATGATGTGATATTAACTTTGGGGAAATTCAGGCATAAACATAAATCACAACAATGTTTGTACTTAAAACTTCAGAACATTTGCCATGAGAATCTAGCAGGTCTTCAAATAACAGATGAACTTTGTTACTTATGATCAATTATTAGAACATCTACAGCCTGATTCAAACAGGAAAACTAGTATTAGCATAACACATCCCTATGGCTGGTGAAGTCAGACCAAGATAATGGTAATGTGAGACAGCGCTCTTTCTACATCTCTCAAAGTTGGTATTTTACAACAATCACCACATCCTTCCCTCCAAGGAACAGAGGCACCAAGGAATCTACCAGGTTACTCCTATATCCTTATCTGTAGCAGAGAATGAAAACTGCAAAAGGGAAAATTATTAAATTGAAATTCAGGAGTTTAAACACATGGTTAAATCCCCAGACCTCCCCTTGAATCCAGCAGGATCTATTTTCCAGAAATTATACTACTTATTTTTGCCTTTTTATAACAGTCTGAGCAAAGTCAGGCCTGACAGCTCTTCCTGTTCCTCTTCAAGCCTATTACTTGGCTGCCAAAATCTGAACTACCTACACAACATGTCATCTAGAAACCAAAATAACCAAATAAATTTCTTCCCACCTTACTCTTTCTACAATAAGAAAAGCTTTTGTTTTTAATCTTTTACACTTAAATCTTTGCATCAACTGAAATTCCAAAAGTTCATTCTGCACAAACCTTAAATACCTAAAGGTAACATTTTATTTAGCACAGCATGTCTTTCAGAATGTGTCTACCCAACATTTCCCTGCATTTACCTTACATTTCCAAGTATGGCAGGTACATAACAGATTCAAGACTGTCAGATTAAACAGGATGCATCCACATTAATCACTGGTTTCGTGAAAAAATCCCCCCACATTCTGGTGAAGTTCACTTTAAAGCAGGGAACAAAAGCACAGAACCAACCGAAAGAAAAGCATGAACAATCTGTGACACCTATTTAGATACACTTCTGACTTGCAAGAACTGTTACTATTGACTTCTAAAAGAATCACAGAATGGAAATCCTATTAACTTCAAACAACCTGCTGTTCAACAAGAACTTCTGATTCACCTTATGGAAAACACTAGCATGGAACGGTAAGAGTAAGAAATACCCATTTTAGTTACAGATCACATTACATCATAGATGACATTGGAGGCATCCTCAATTTTTGTTCTACTTTATTACTGCTATACAAGTACCAACATACACTGCTTAACATAGATCACGTCCAGTTAAAACCTTTCTGCTCAGTGTAAAATGCTCTTTTAATGCAGCACTGTTCCACCAGAGGGCAGCATTGTGCTAAAAGCCTAAGGAACTTTCGTTCACCTTTAATTACCAATCAGGTTCTGAAAGTTTTTTTTTAAGTATTCCCTCGCAGGATCAACTCTCAGTCTCTCCAGCTTCACACTCCGAGTGAAGTGAGTCAGGACACATCTAACAGTCCCATTAGTAAAGTATGTTTTACCCCTTCACTACAGAAATCTTACTACATTTATATCAAGCCCACATGTTCTTTTATTCCAGGTCAATTACTTCAGCATTATATATGTAGCACGTTGAATGGTTTGTTGAGTGATTCTAGAAAAAAAAAAGTCAAAAAAATGCTCTTTCCCAACACCTTTCATATTTTAATCTTGATAGCCAAACAATTTGATCTTATGACACTGAACTAGTTTTGCAAGAACGTAACTAAAATGTAACTGGTCCTGGGTTTAACAGATACACCAAAGAGAGCACATAATCTGAATTCATAATGGAGAGAATAACACTGAAAAAACCATGTGGTTCAAATACTATATACATCAGTATTTACAATTACAAGTAAAGCTATAAGGTAACATCAATGAAAGTGTCTGTATGTCCCAAGCCACTACTGCCTTGGCTAGACACACATTTGTAAAAAAAGCAAACGTTTTTCCCCCTACCTGGTGTCCTCAGAAACTAAAGGCAATCAAAATAATAATGATATTAAAAGCCCAACAATCTGACCCAGACAAAAACTACCTGAGAAACTGTAGAAAACCCAGCATTTTTTTTCTTATAAAGAGCATACGGTCAAAGATGAGTAATATAGAGACACTGAACTAGGCTCCAGCCTCAACATGAGGTCTTGAACTTTATCAATACTTTGAAGGTATTGTTTAATTTTTAGAAATTTCAAAGAAAATACCAGTCATTAGAAAACATTTTAAACACATATGAAGCCAACATCTGAAGTTTCAAACAGCGAAAACAACAATTAGAGCCAGAGAAGAATATTTAGACATTCTGCTATTTCTGAGAACTAAATTCCTTTCTCTTAGCAATATATTGGAAGACACTAGTTTCATGGGTAGTTATCAGCATCTAGAATTCCTGTCAGCAGCTGAATATCCAAGAATCAACCTTCCAGTCAGTTCAGGTACTGTTTTTAGTTCATCAGTGCTCTAAGTGAGAATCCCTGTATTTCTTTAACGTACAACACAAATACAAAATCAGCCCATCAATGGTTTCTTCCCTGGAAAGAAAATGCCAGTTACTTAAGCATTTGTTCCTAACTTACATGAAAGGGTTCACCCTTCTAAAGACTAAAAGTATTACATGCAAGAGTATCACTCAGTTTCAAGGGACCGGACAAACTTTAAGGTTTCCACCTTTTGAAAACCCCAACTTAAGCATGCATGTGAAAATTAAAAAGTTGTGCTGCTTCTTTTGTGGTACAAAAGGTTGCAACCTGCATACTGCACTTTATTTATATATTCTGAAGATTATATATAACACTACTTTTAAAATGCATCTGATACGTTTTAATGTAAAATGTCCTTTTAGAAAATTTTTCTGGGTTTGTTCAGTTTTAAATACATTTGCTTGACATTAACTACCTCATCTGTAGTCTACATGCCACATAGCAAGTCCAAACCTTAAGACATTCTACTTAAGCAATTCAGTTGTTTCCAAGATTGAAGATACGAAAATATATGTCATTTGATAATACTTAATAAAGAAGAAATGCCAACTGTTTTTTTACTTTAACAGATTCATTTCTTAATGCAGACTACTGCCTAGTTTGAGAGGTCAAATTCTAAGAAATTCTGCTGTTTCTCTGAGCATTTCACCAGAAAAACCAACCAAATCATAGAACGTTCATTTTTGTTTACTTTTCCTCATGTTTACTAAAGCAAACTGTGAAAACAAACATTAAAGACACCTACAACATAGAACCTAGTTAATCACCCTTACTGCTACAAGTACTGAACAGAAAACTCACACTCTATACCCTTGAAATAACCAAAAGCACTCTGCTCCCTCACACAGCCTGTGTGCAACATGGCTGAACATGCAGGATCTTCTTACAGCAAAGTGGAAGAAGTAACCAGACTAAAAAGAACTAGTAGGGCTAAAGTCGCAGCTAGAGATGTTGTTGACTTGGAAATGGAAAAAAAAAGGGAGGAAGAAAGGGAGGGAATTTGGCCTACAAAGGGCTTTTGTTTTCCTTACTGCACTCCTTCCTCTCTGGAGTCTGGACCAGAAACAGACACCTGAATCTGCTCACCTCTCTGTTGCCAACAATTTTCATGAAGCCCACTTGCACAGTGACTGATATTTAGAATCACAGAATCATGAAGGTTGGAAAGGACCTTTATGATCATCAAATTCAACTGCTCACCCAGCAATACCACTGTAATCCCTAAACAACTAAACCGTAACACCGAGCACCAGATCCATATGCACCTTGGATACCTGGCTCCACTACCCCCTGGGCAAACTATTCCAATTCCTGACTACCCTAAAAACCATTTTTTTAACATCTAATCTGAATCTTTCCTGTCTCAGTAGCAGGCCATTTCCTCTTGTCCTCTCACTGCATGCACGTTGGATGAGACTGACGCCCATCTCACTACAATATCCTCTCAAGTAGTTGTAGAGAGTGACGCGGTCCCCCCCGCCCCGAGCCTCCTCAAGACTGAACAAACCCAGCTCCCTCAGCCATTCCATATTTTCTGGATCTTTCGCAAGCCTTGTTGCCCTCCTCTGGACATATGCCAGCACCTCAATGTCATTTTTAAAGCGAAGAGACAAATGAATGCAGTACTCGAGGCATGGCCTCAGCAGTGCTGAGGACAGGGGGACAATCATTTTCCTGGTGTAAAAACAAAGAATCAAACAGTACAGCCAGTCCAAGAAGTTTCAGCCTTGATCCTTAACCATCAGCCAGCTTGCTGCATAAAGAAGTTTTGCCATTTTTACTTTCACATGCCAGGTTATAGAAGTTACACACACAACAGTTTCAGTCATCTAGGACATCAGGAACAAGTGATTAGTAAGCACTTGCAAAACACGCCCAACTCTATGGAGGAATCATGCACGATTTCTGATCAAGCCAATTTGGGTTTCCAATTTAATATTTGATACTATCTCACATGTCTCTTATCATTCAATTAATATAATTTAATTTGACCATCAAAACCATCACAACACAAAAACCTGCTAAAGTACTGTAAATACATTAAAAATAAACAGATTGCAATGGAGCACAGGAAGTTTGTAGCGTGTTAGCAAAGGAACTGGCACCAGACATTATTTTATTTAACAACTCTGTTAATCTGGAAAATGGCAAACAGCATGTGAATTCTATTAAGAGAAAAATACTTAAACTGAGAAAGCTATGAACAGCTCCAGGGCAAGAAAGTAACACTAACAGCACTAAGCTACATCTTCTATCAAGTAAAATCAATGGCAAAGTTTCTCACTCAATAGGACAGGACGGCATTCCTCAGTTTGTTTCAGGACGATACAACAGAAATACACTGCTCAGGCAAGCACCAGCTAAAAGAAAATTGGGCTGGGGGAAAGTACACCACACACAAATGAGTTTTACAGGTGTGAGAGACATGAAGAAAACACTAAAATCCTAAAAAGAAATTAAACAAAAGGACTGGTACTTCTCTGTTGAGCTCTGAAAGAATTAAGATACAGTTTTCTCAGAAAATAAACCTTTGTGCATTTTAGATTGCTATTATTTAGGAAGACCGGCATAAAAAGGGGAAAAAACCACACAAGGACAGGAAGACACGTCCCATCAGGCTTGGGAGACAACTGAGTAGTACAGACCATTTGAATAGAGAAGTAAACATGGTTGAAGAATGTTTTTTCTATGAGCCACTGTTCCAGACAGGTAAGAAAAAACCCCCCACAACATCTGGTAGAGACTAAGAGAAGCTCAGTCGAAATTAACTATTCAGGTACACCTTAGACATAGCTCTGGTGTAAGGAATACACACTCAGCTTTACCTCCTTTTGCACTGTTAAACTCACTCCTGATCCTTTTAAACATTACCCAAACAGGCAAACATGACAAGCTTTTCCCACCCTGTAGGATGGGGAAAAGGCAAGATCTACCACAGGTAACAATGCAGAAAGTGGCAATACTGGATGAGAAACTAAAGAGCTGGAAGTGAAAGACAGAAAAAGTCTGCTTGCAGCAAGTACTCCAGCTCTAGTAGTAATGCTTTGTGATTACATGTCTCATAATAGCTTAGACTTAAAAGACTTGCACCAAGTGGTCTGGAAATACACACTTTTCAGGTCATGAAAACACATCTAGAAGGCAATTGGAAGAGGGAGGGAAATAAAAGCAAGTGGTTCTTCTCATCGTTAAAGAAAGCAGCAATGCCTAATTCAAGGCAGTCCCACCTAGATTCTGCCCAACCAACTTAGGTCATAGGGAGGAGCACAAAAACACCTTCAGACTTAGAGACTACCTTCAAATCACCATCTTGAATAGCATCACAGTATCATAAAAGGAATTTATCTTTCCTTAACACCACAAGAAGTCTAGCAACTTGTAAAAATAATTTAGTCTATCTGAACACAACACAAAGAGGGGCAATAGGAGGTCAAAATCCTACAATTTATCCATTTAAGTAGCTGCAATATTCTATCTTGGGCTTTCTCAAAGCATTTTTCTTACTCTGAACATAAACAGACTATCTTGGCAACTCTTCTTCCCACTCTTTGTTACACAGAACTGCTTCTCAGGTTGATAACATGTCTCCAGAAACTACAATTGCTTATGATGGGAAGGCTACACCAGAAGAGCACTATGGGAAATACAGTAACCTAAAGCAAGAAAGGTTTCATGTCTACTTCGATCAAGCTTTGAGTTTGTTCCATTCCTCCCTCCTCTTCTTTCCAATTTTTCATGGCACAGACTTCTTTCCTAATTCACACAATCACAGAATGGTCTGGGTCTGGGTTGGAAGGAACCTTAGAGATCACCTAGATCCAACATCCCTGCTGCAGACAGGGACATCTTTCACTAGACCAGGTTGTTCCAAGCCCCATCCAGACTGGCCTTAAACATTTCCACACATGGGGCATCCACAGCTTCTCTGAGCAACCTGTTCCAGTGCCTCATCATTTTCAAAAGTTTTTTTAACATCTAGTCTAAACCTGTCCTCTTTCAGTTTGAAGCCATTCTCCCTTGTAAAAAGTCCCTCCCTGACTTCCTTGTGGGCTCCCTTCAGGTACTGGAAGGCCACATTTAGGGTACTCCTAAAGCCTTCTCTTTTCCAGGCTGAACAATTCCAGTTCTGTTAGCCTTTTCACATAGGACAGGTGCTCCATCCCTCTAACCAACGCTGTGGTCCCCTCCGCACTCACTCCAACAGGTCCACGTTCTTCCTGTGCTGGGACTCCAGAGCTGGATGCAGTGTTCCAGGTGGGGTCTCACCAGAGTGGAGCAGAGGGGAAGAATCCCCTCCCTCACCCTGCTGCCTATGCTGCTTTGGATGCAGTCCAGGATACAACTGGCTTTCTGGGCTCTCAAATCATGTCCAGCCTCTCATCCACCAGCATTCTCAAGCTCTTCTTGGCAGGGCTCCTTATATGTTGCTCGTCTGTTCCCTGTATTGGAAACACAACCATTTGCCAGCCATACCAAATGCCTTACCTTTCCCCTTGTTTCCCTCATTAGGAAGAGTTTTACTGAGCTTTATTACCTGTAGTTTTGTTTTTCTTGTCCCCTTAAACAGCACATTTTTATGCACATGCATAAAGAACCAAAGGCAATCAAAATACTATGTTCTGGAACATTTCCCTGATACTCCTGATCATCTCACATATGTATCCAAATTACTCTAAAGAGTGATTTACTAACTACTCCATTTGAAAATAACATGTCACAACATTTTTCTAAAGAGCTTCCAATCTATCACTAAACACTAAAACCCATCACTAATTTGCAGATCACACCTCATGAGTCTTCACTACTTAAGTATTTTTAATGTAATTAGCTCATTTTCTTAAACAAGACTCAGATGTTTTACTTTATTTGCTGAACCACAAAATAAACCAGGTGTCAATAATACAGCATTTTATCAAAACAGATAAAACATGATTTAAGAAAAAAGGAGAGGGATGGTCAATATCTCCTTAGGTCTCACTACTTAATATAGGCTCAGCTGCCATGCTACAGTTACAAAATGCATGAAACGGTGTTTTTTAAAAAAACCCTAAGTGCAAGAAACAAATCTGACAGATCTTCATTGAAAAAGTTTTAAAACAATCTATTAGAAAAAAAAATGCTGTAATACAAAGCTACTAGTGAGGAAAACCTAGACAGTGAAGCAGAGGAAGGTGAGGTATTTTAGCTGTTTTACCTCAATTTCTGCCTTTCAGAAGCACAAGGTTTACTTTTACATTTTCAGACTAATGTATAAGCTCTGTTCTCCACTGCCCACCGGACTCTGCTTGAATTCCACACAGAAAGTGGAAGTTTTCACCCACTAAACTGTTGAATTTCTTCAAGTTCTCAAATGTTTACGAGCAAAATCACGCATCCTCAAATTTGTATCCTGTGCAATTAATACCTTCTTTAAACATGTACATTGTTTTTTAAGACTGCCTTGGATTCTAAAGTTTGATGTGTGTCAAACGTGCAACCACAAATACAGCAAGTCTCCTAGTCTACACATAGCTGTAAACTGAGGTTGGGTATGAGCCTGATACTCCTTCCATTTCCCTTCACATTCTTTCAGGTGATGTCTCTGGGATGCATGGATGGAGAGACACCTTCAGCTCGTTCAGCTGAACAGGATGTCCACAGTCCTAATACAGCTTCAAGGCAGCTGTTATTTTAACAGTTTTTCTGAGCTCTCTATTGACTGTTGCAACACACTAGCTATTACAAGACAGAGTAAGCATTAGCTACTTTCCTTCCAGGTTCTTCTGCATGTGCTAGAGTTGGCAGCTACCTTCCCCGACACACCTCTCAGCAGAGCAGTCAAACTCAGAAGCAACTCAGCACTTCTTACCTTCACAAAGTTTATGGTTCTGTCAGACTATCAGGATGAAAGAAGTATGCCAATGCACCTGAAATGCTGTCCATATAAAATACATTTTACAGCTAAGAGATCTGTAAGGGTTTTTTTGATTTGCAGACATCTTTCAGTACAGGTAAGAGTCCCAAATGTTGTAACTTAGAGCTTATGGTACAGTCAATAGTGAGTCCATTTTTCTCGTGTACAATTAGAAGATATGTACAATTGTTGCAGGAGGAAAACAAAAGGACCCAATTATTTAAACACAACTTCTTTCGTCTTCTTTAACCCTAACACTTGCTCCATCCTTAATATAGGCCATCAGACTTCTGCACTTTCTAATTTCTGACATATTCCTGAGTCTCAGCAACTTCTCTAGAGTTTTTCAATTAACTAGAACAAACTACAGTATGGACTGCCAAGATCTCCAAATGCTCAGCACTGTGAAAGAACATGCAGGCAACATCATCTTACTGATAAGGGACATTTAATGCCATGTCCTATTACACAAGCTAAGAAAGTGTCTGCTATCTTGAAAAGTGATTATTTTTGAAGAAGGAAACTAGAAGGCAGGATTAATATGTTTGGAAGAAGCTCAACACAACATTTAATGCAAGCATGACAAGAGCGTTCGTCAGCAGATGACTTGAAATACTTCCTCTGAAGAGGTACATCATGGTACTTCTCAAAGTTAGAGCCTGGAGTCCTGCACCTCGTTCAATTACCACCTTGAACTACTTCAGTCTTGGCTAAATAAATGTATTCTGGCATGTAATTCCCAATAACCCATTCCTTCACTTTCCAGTAATTTTCCTTTAATTGCTAATGCTTCCAGGAACAAAATATTAACTGAGCTTTGAGGCACAGTAAGAATGACACTTCCCAGTAACTGCCTCCAATACTTACAAGCTGGATAATATTCTAACAAACTACAAGATAACCCAAAACTTACTAACAGCCTCAATTTATACTTTCTTTTTTTAATGTGACATGAGTTAAACTTGAGAGTTTGCATCTTGCAGATTCTCTGCTTCTAAATAAACTTCAGACAGCAATCTGCAACAGCACAAGAACATTATCAAGAGCAATCTCTACCAATACAAATTTGACTAATAACAGTCAATTATTCAATTATCTACACTGTAAAGGCAAGTTTATATTCTAATGAATCTTTATTTGTGTATCTTAATTTACAAAGCCATTCTTCTAGAGCAAAATCTCATGCTATTTTCTCTGCTCACCACAAAAGTCTTTCAGAATAAAGAACACTATGTTGTCAGATCCTGCCTGGCATTTCACAGGCCTTACGGCAAACAACCTTCAAAAAGATACCTGCAGATCACAGTACCCATTCTTTCTGAATTCAAGAAGGTAAATAGTTTTTTATTCATCTTTGGAATTTTCTAAAATTGAAGATAAGCAAGGGAGAAGAGAGATGGAAAATGTGTCTGACCTACTCCTGAGTCAAGATACACTGCAGTTTCTACTCCATCTTCTTAAACCTGCAAGGCATCTAATTAATGTAATCAACAGGTCATGGTTAACAGCAGAAATAACTGACTCCATCTGCACAGTCAGAGATCAAACGA
Organism: Callaeas wilsoni; assembly: GCA_013398955.1. Lineage (NCBI taxonomy): Eukaryota > Metazoa > Chordata > Aves > Passeriformes > Callaeidae > Callaeas > Callaeas wilsoni. The sequence goes on along the minus strand of VWPU01001620.1, from coordinate 10,025 downwards.
CACTTACTGACATTTTCACTTTATCAGAGCAGTACAAATAATAGCAGGAAACAGGTATGGAATTAAAATCATCTGAGCTATCTTATGCACATCTAGACTGAAAAAAAGCTTAGTCATGACATAGAAAGCTCTGCATTCTCTACAGCTTACTTTTGTGAAGCTTAGATGTCTTTCTTCAAGGGCATCCTTGAAAAAATTTCTTCCCCAAACTTACTTCCTTTTCCACAACTAGTTTTAGAAAGTCTACTTTGGACATATGAAAAGTAATACTAGCAATAATATAAGGGCTGAAGTTAGTGGCCTTATTTACTCTCAGAAAGTAAAGACAAAGTGAGAGGAAACTTTGGAAGCTGCAGTGGCACAATTATGTCAGTCCAGATGTGACCTTTGTTCCAGCATCATTACTCTTGGTGAAGTTGCTTTCACAGACCCCGTTCATCAGTGGACCATAGCTGCTTCTCACTACAGAGATTTTCCACTTGTAGCGATAACCCACACCTCAGCTTGCATGCTGAAATACACATAACAGCTGTACACTAAACACCATTTGTGTTAGGCACATCTCAGCATTACTGCCTACATTAAAAGCATATGCAAATATTTGCAATAATTCAAACATTTGCTTTGTTGAGTGGAAGTGATGTGATGGTATCCTGAGCATAGAGAAGCGTTTGTGCCCAAACCACAGATTTCTTCAGCGTTAATTCTATCATGAAAAAAAGTCCATCTGACAAGGGTTTATAATCAAGACGCACAGCGGTTTAAAATTCATTCCAGGTGAACGATTTCCAAGCATGTACAGCTAATACACACACATACACACACAGAGGTAAATATGCAAAAATATATTTCCAGTAAAACTGAATGTCGATTCTTATCAGAATCATTTATTTGGAGATAAGGACAGAAGTTACTGACAATCACACAGGAGGTCCTTACATGACTGTATACTAACGCATTTGTGACCTTGAAAATCATGTATGATCTATTGCTGCTGGAGCTAAGATACTTGAGATACCTATCAAATACCCAGAGTATCACCTCTTTAACAGCTCACAGCACTGCTCTCCAACCAGGCACCTCCAGGATGCCGCTATTCATCTGCCAAGTAATTCTAATGTTGCTCTAGGCACACACCCAGGTGTTTATTTCCAGAAGCTGCCATGAAGTTGTTCCCATACCATCAAGTGTCTGGTAAGCAACTCTGTTGGTCTGAAAATTGGTCTGGAAATTGGTTTAAAATTATAACCCTAATATGAATATTGATATTTTTATCTGTCACATTAATTTATGCTGATTTCTACACTGTTTATACATAGATTTCACCTCACCTTTTCAAATTTTTAGAGTAAATACAGTCTCGTAGAATGAGCTGTTAGAAATCACCTTCAGTCAAGAATACTCGCTGCTTTAGTATCAGTAAGCTAAGAGTAAATAGCATTCACACTAGGAATCAACTGTTACTGAAGAGTTTTGTAAACAATGACTCTGCTCAAGAAATAATTACAGAATACATCAGCCACAACCCAGTAAACTTTCACTACTAAAGGCACCCCATCTCATCAGCTAACAAACAAAACCAAAACACAAATCCATCTCTGTATCTGGCTGCCTAAAAACCTTTCCAGCAACAGCTTTTTTCTGAAATAAGCGAGGGCAAGTTGTGCACCAAGAAACACCACAGCTGTGCTTTTCAAAGAGCCTCACAGAGGCAGGCATTAAATTTCTATTGCATGTGCACCCAACAGGGGTCTACAGCTTCCCAAGGGGTTGTTGAAAATCCCACCCCAGAGCACTTAAAGGAGGAAAGTAGGAGAGGGAGACCACAGCAAGGGAAGAAAGAATAGTGACAACAAAGTAAGAGGGTAAAGGATAAGAGATCAAAGACAAAAAGAAAGAAAGCAAAGAAGATAATTTATCCTACCAGAGACAGCACCTCTTGTCAGTCAAGACAAGAAACATTGCCTCCCAAAAAGAATCTGGCACCAGGAAGTGGCAGAAGGGGGAAGACCAAATCTGACCTGAGGTAAGAAAAAAAAATGCAGTTATAATTTTTTTTTAGAATCTTGTCTGTTGTTTCATCTTACTTTTGCAGTATATTTTTAAAAAATCTTTTTTTAACTAATATTTTCTTCAGCTGGATTTTGTCAGTGATGACAGCGGGATGATACAAATCAAACGCAGAACGAGATCAACAGTATTTTGATAAAAATGGGAAAATAAAGACGAATTTTAAGTAATATGGGGACATCATGTGAAGTGACAGCTGCAAACAATATTTGCTAGTGAAATGTCCCAATAAGTAAAAAATTTGGAGGAATGGACTTACATCTATAAAACTCACTGCAAGGGACTATAAGACCACTAATTTCTACCAGAAGAAGACACTCCTGACTGCCTATTGGCAAGACAAAATCTACACCTGATATCCCATGTGCACACAGGAAAAACATCACAGTCTCTTGTGTTCAGGTTCCAAGTTTAATTGCAACAAAAAAGTTGTACCCAGGTCTCCAACTGAAAATGAGGTGACTTTTAGAGACAGTCTCCTAGAAGCTCCAAATAAAGCAATCACAACAAAGAACTAACACAAACATGAAATTCACTGCAGGGTGAAAAATGAGCAATAAAAAGAAGAATGCTCATAAAAAGCAAATCACAGACTAAGCCTAAAATTCTTTACAAATATGTAAACTTTAAAAACAAAAGAAGATAAAAATTCCATGACGTAAATCCATCCATCCATCCTCCCCCTATCAACTTATTCAAACTACATTCTCAGAACAAACGTGGCAAGTGGGGCAGAATCATTTTTTTCCTAACATGTCAGAGGGTCCAGTGACTTCTTCTATTCATACTGAAAAATTAATTCCAAACTAGAACAAATAACTTCAAGTAGTAAAAATCAAGCCATTACCTGCACACACCTCTGATACATAATTCCAATTCATTGATGCTGCCCCGCAGTTTTTACTCGGCACAGATCTCACTTCCAAACTTAGCAAATTAAAAAAACCACACAAAACTTTTCAAGTAGATCTGAATTGAAACATTGTGTTTACACATATTTTCTGAAATAGTGAAACTTACAAGCTTGTCTCTATGCCTCACGCTGAATTCCAAATGCTCTTACTTAACTGTGCCAAAATTGTCAAAATGCTACATTGAGAAAAAAATGTGGATAACCATTAGGACTAGATATACAGAAAACTCTTGAAGTAAGCTCAAACCAGACACTTAAGTGATGCTTCAGGTAAAGGGAGCTAAGATTTAAGATCCTTGACAGCCACATTTGAATCTGAAGTAGTTAAAACACCTGGAGTAGAAAGTTTAAGATAAAATTCAAAGCTTTAACTGTTAAATCTGGATATGAGGTAGCTTCAAGGACAATCAATAAAAAAATTCTCCATAACCTCATCATACAGTGTATGAAAAAGCAATTCAATTTTATTCCTCCCTTTGAGTTCATGAGATTTCTTCTTGTATTTGAAAAGGGCAATTACAGATTATATTTTATGCAGTGATGCCTTTCTTTCAGATTCTCTATCAGCCTGTCTGAGGCGAACACCTTTTCAATTTCTGTCCATGCAGTAATTCCCCCTCACACATCCATAAGTCTTGAGTCCCTAACAGCACCCTGCTTGAGTTATCTGAACTGCTCACAATATCTTCATAAGGTTAATAATGCTGTTTCTGTAAGAGTGAGCAACACTTCTGCCTATAGCTGAAGTTTTGTATACCCCTTCTCCATTATGTCTCCATTTTCAGAACCTACAGTTATTAAATCCACTCATCTCTTGTAAATCCTGTAGAGGGGAAGAACACATTGCAGCATGTGGAGGATTTAGCCCAAATGACTCCAGGAACAAAAACCATGAAAGCTCACTACCTTACTCACATTAAAATATATGTATCCCTATTTTCGATCTATGGTCAGAATCTATCAGGTGCCATCTAACACAATTATATTCCTTTCTTTAAAATTATCACCTTGCTCAGTGCACCAGCATGTAAGATGTTCAGTAAACAAACAAGAAAGTCCCTATTTGCTTTGTCCTCCTTAGTTAGCCTGAGCCCTTAGTTATCACACAGTTCAAAGAAATTTGCACTGACTATGAATTTTCTCACTGCCTTCTCTCTCCAAGCATTTTCTCTACTGCATTTCAGTGCAGCCCAAACACCAATGAATTAACTTTAACAACACTTCTAAGCAAGATCTCCCTTCTCTTGAAACAGAGGGAAACCACAGCACGCAAAGAATAAAACTCTAAGTCCACTGAACTCAGTCACCCAATCTGAGATGCCAAAGGATGGATTTTTATCAATTCTTGATTTTCTACAACTAAGTGTTTTTTAAAGCCCACTGCTCAGTTAACACAGTTGCAGGTGTGAATGCTCAGATCCCAAAATCCCAAACCAGATCTTCATAAGGAACAAACAGCTAACAGCTACCTGTGAATTCTTGACAAAGTAACTTACCTAGCAGTTCACATGAACTGCAACAGAGGACAGGGCAGTTGATCCAGCTTTCCAAAACAAAGCTCTACTGTCAACAGCTTGACTACCCTTTCTTTCAGTAACGTCTCTATCTGCTCATCTGCTGTACACTCCCGAACACTGAGCAGTGGTCCAACATAGAGAACCCTCCAGCACACCCTAAAGAACACAGGGTGGTGTGGAGTAGATAATACGCAGCTGTGTACAAAACAAAGATACTCAAACGAGGTTGAATTATTGCTGTCTCTGCAACCTGTTTCTGGTACACCCCAATTCCTGACCAACATTATTCAAATATGCTGCTGTGTCCAGCAATTTCTCGAATGTATTAACACTTTTTGTTTTAGTCATTGCTTTGGTTTTGTATTTAACAGTAACAGAAGTAACATAACAATGAAGGTACAACAATGAACAGTGACACCAACAACTCTCCCCCAAATGTTATCAGTAATGTAAACTTGCAAAAGTATTTGAAAAGCTTTCTTCTTTTTGTTTAACATGTACAAATTTTATTTGTCCAGTACCGCTCAAGCAATTTTCATCGCTTTCTAAATTTCCCCTGAATCCCTTCTTGCTCAAATCAACATTTGGAACAGAGCTTTTTCACCGTTTCTCTTCTCTCTTCACCCCCCTCCAATAATGTTAGATGTATCACAGCTCTGTTCCAGTTTTCCTGCTTAAGATATAGGCTATCAGCCTTTCAACACTGATTTAAATTTAATCTTTTTCTCTCTTTTCCCACGATGGTGTAATTACTTTTTATAAAGGTCTGAGAGAAAAAACAGTCTCCCTTTACAAACATTTTTGGAGGACCTTGTTCAGACTCTACAGGAACAGCAGCAGCTTGGTTCACACAGTTTCTCACACCAGAGCCAGAACTCTTTTTTTAAAACCTAGCTTCCATAAAGCCAGTAAGTATTTTGCCAGTTAAAATAGGAATTATGTTTCCAGCTCTTTTTATCATTAAATGATTATTCAGTTTCCTACTGAAATCAAACAACAGTCTAATAAGAAAGCAAATTACTGTGTTCAAATATTTCCAATCACATTTGCACTGTTTACATTTAACATTAACATTTTTTGTGCCTAAACATGGCTCTCGCTAGTCAAATTGTCACAGTAACTAATTTTCAGACACTGCACTACATCTGTTATTAGATGTATTAATATGCCACCATTGAGTAAAACTAACAAGAGTACGAAACACTTTGCATATACAGTTAGAAAATGCTTTGGCAGACTCAAATATTAGTGCAAATTCAAAAAAACTCACTGTTTCATGTTGCAGGTACAACTTAATCTGGAATTACTTTCTACAAAATAGATCTCACTGGCAGCAACATATGAAAGAATTTGTTAGTATTCTGTATTGTGAAATAGCAAACTCCTTGGAGAAGATGCAAGCAAAGTAAGCATCAGAAGGCAGCAAGTTGTAACTGGTCTCACAGACGCACATTTCATTACTATATGCCACACTTCATCAACACTGTATCTTGAATACTTTGCACGAAAAAGATGCAGTCTTGTTAAGTGAATTAAAAGTTTTACATGCAAAAATATATTAATTCTTCATTTTGTGGCACTTTTATAACTGACACTATACAAAGTATTAAGTTATGCATCAACTGCCTGAGCATTGTCCTGACAGGATTTTACAGTACCCTTCTGCAGCTCAACTATGACACGGCTATTGCATCATTACAAAGGGCAGATATTACTCTTGCTACCAATGTTTTCAAAAAGTTTGCTTCAGATTAAGTTTTATGCTTTGTATTGTGACCTTACAGAAAACATCATCAGCCCAGACTCCCAGTGTTTTCACTGCACAGCTAGAGGACTGGAGCTAACATTACCCTTATACTAATGATTTTCAAGTGGTTGGTATATATTCAACTGTAACTATCATTTCCTGAATTTCAAAGATGAAGTTACATGCATTTATTTTTTAAGATTTACATATTTAGCTTTCTACTACAAATAAGCACTTGATTTCAGTATCTCTATGCAACACATTTATGTATACACACAAAGAAAAGGAGCACAGAGACACTGGCTCTCTCAGCCAAAAGTATCTCAAAGCCAGAGGAGAGTATTTGGAAAGGCCATGTGGTTCTGAGAGTCACTGCTCTCCCTTCCTAGCTGTGCTGCCACTATCCATTCACAATTTACTTCATGTGGGACAAGGATTAACTGCAGACCTTTGCTGATTCATAAGAAATGCTGACAAATGGGGACCAGCAAAAAACCCCACCACATGCATTGCTGACAGCTCTTTGAAGCTTAAAGACTACATCCTTTAGTGAGAATAAGAAGAAAAGGATTGAACTGCATCTGGGAGAGAAGCGCAGAGCATGAGAGATGGAGAACTAAGTGATGCAGGTGATATGGAACTGGGAGCCCTCTGGAGATGCCAGCTGTAGGGAATCTGAAGCCAGGCCAGTAAGGCTGTTGTGACCTAGTTCCACAAAACAAGTTGCACAAATGATCTTGTAATGATATTCCTGGAAGTTGCAATTCTCAATTTTTCTGCTGTCCTCGGTGGTGTCTACTGCCGAATAAGAGAATCATTGCTAGATACACATTCACAAAAAGATGTAACCAATAATAAGCAGAATACCTTCTGGTAAACTTTCTAGAGTGTAAAAAAATAATTACCTACCTGTTCCTTTAGGCTGCCAATATTATACCACCACATACTCCTCCACAGAGGGGCTAACCCAGAGAAAACACAGCATATTGCTCCTATAAAGGGAACAACATGAAATCCAAGACCAGGGAATGACCTCATGTTGCATTCTACAAAACCAAAGGCAAAGAACCGCTAGCCTGTTAACACCAAATCACAGAACAAAAATCGTTTTGAAAAATTAGAAGAGCCTAGCAAGAGCGAGAGATAAATACTTAACTCTTGACAGCATTACCAAGGAAGTCTCTTGAACATGGAATAAACACATACAAAAAAGCAACACTAATTCAAATTCTAGTTGGTGTCCATTCTCTTGGATTTGTGAGAAACAGGAGTCTGGACCTCATGTGTGAAATGAGAGCACAGTGAAAAGTCAGGCTGTGGTGAAACTTTTTGTGAAGGATAACAAAATCTCCCTTTTAAAAAACCAACAAAACCAACAAACCCAAAAACCCCAAACAATTGTTTTATACAGATTATTACACCAAAGAAGCAGTCAAGAAAACCCAATGGAAAGAAAGCGTAAATCTCCATCAGATGCTTTACAGCCTATTTAAAGTCCCAAGCCTTTAGAATTCTAACTTCTCCAGCATTTACGTACCCAGATATACACTTTTCCACCATAAAACTGGTACAATATCCCAATTCTGTCGAGAAATACCAATAAATCTTGTTTGTAACTTTGTGTACGGACCATTTTAAAGAAAAAACACAGAAAAAGAAAAAAAATCACATAAACGTGATTAAAGCTTGCTTTTTCCCTCTACCATATTCTTCCAAGACAGCCATCCCTAAACTAGTCATACTGGATCAAAAACTGTCAGCTGTGAACAACCTTGCACAGATCTGAAGCAAGAATTACCTTTCTTTTTTGAGTATATAGTTTCTATAGATTTCCAGAGTTCTACCAAAATCCCCCAAAACTCTTTCCCATAAAGCTGGAAAACCATCCCTCCCATACTAATATATGTTATTCTATCCCTGTAACTAAAGTTGCCTAAAAGAACACATCTGAAGTGTGAAGTAAGAAGAGAATCATTGAGAAATTAGGAGACAGTCTAGATTTAAAAGAAAAAAAATCACAAGTTGCCTAAAATAACACATCTGAAGTGTGAAGTAAGAAGAGAATCATTGAGAAATTAGGAGACAGACTAGACTTAAAAGAAAAAAAATCACAAGGATACAGTGTAGATGTAATTTTTAATCTCACAGTGTTCTCATGGTTTCAGAAACACATTGTTTTTGTTCACACATACAACACCTGAGAAGTCTACATCCAGGATCCAAAATTACCAAAACTCACACTCGCTTACCAATTAAGTAATTAATTAGGCAATTATCTCCTTTTTTCCTAACTAGGTGTGTTTAAATAGAACAATCACTGATGAATCTGCTTTGGAAAGAGAATATTGAGCCCACTTTCATTAACAGTCACTCCTTCTAAAAATACCAACAAATATCAAAGACAGGAAATGTAATTTTCCCTGCTACAAACAATTTAACAACTAAAAGGAAAATTCATGCTATAGTCTCCATAAGAAACACACAAGAAAACAAACTTTCAAATTCTATTTTAACAAAAAGGCTGGGCTGTAATGTCTGTTTAACACACAACACCACTTCTTATAATAGTCCATGAACTTATCACTGAAAACCACTAAAGACCAACACATGATATCACTTATCACTATGATAAAACTTTCATAATTTTGACCTGTTCAAGTTAGAAAAGCCTGTATTCCACTACTGTACATTAAAGAGAGTATTATGTATACATGCATGACAGCAGACACTTACAGACTGCATAATCCTACTACACCACCACCAATAACGAAAAGGTGATCAATGATCATTTCATTTCAGTTAAAAACTGCATCTTTAACCATTTCACTTCAGTTAAAAATCGCATCTTTAACCATAGAGAAATCCATCTCCACTGTCCTGGGAAAACATGAAGGTGGAGGGGGAGGAAGGGGAGAAAAAGCAGCAGTTAAAGCTACTAAGCTTTAACTTTAACAAGTGAACAACCAAAAAAAGTTAGTGGATTCAGGGAAGACAATTCTTTGATAGGGATGCACACGTACTTGCACAAACAAGAAGTCTGCAAAATACTATGACACACACCAAAAACCCATCACATATACAACATTGCCCAAAATGAAGCTACGAACTAGAAGCCAGCAGTATGCGCCACAAATACTGAATTCTCTTATAAAGTTTCTGTCAAAATGTTTTAAGATTAGATAAAACAGAGAAATGATAAATTAGATAAGAGAAAATGAAGACAATACTTAATTAAGTTCCTAACATGGCAGAAAGTTACCTTTTCAGATGACAACCCCCGGCTTTACAGAATACTAGTCCAAACACTTTACCCGCTGGTAAGCAAGCACAGAAAAACCGAGCAACTTTCTCTTCTGGTTTCATACTCCCATCTTCTTCTCGCAGAAATTCCTTTCTTAGATTCCATCTCTTCCTCCACCCTGCTCCTTCCGACTAACTACCCACTGAACTTCTCCACGGCGGTAAACACAACGGGACCAGAGGCAAGCAGCACACGGAACACGTTTCTCCGGCGGCCTCAAAACATGCCACTACTACACCAGCACCGGCCTCCTCGGCCGCAAGGCAAAACCGAGGGAAAACGGGCAGATCCCGAGGCCGCCAGCACACAAGCCACCCCTCGTCAGGGCTAGGCAGGCTGCCCGCACACTTCTACCCCGGGCCCCGCTCCGCCGGCACCCACGGGGGTCCTGGGGCGCGGAGCCCGGCCGGACCAGCCGCGGCGGCGGCCGACACGTCGGCAGGGCCGCCCCGCGCCACCGCCCACCCACGGCGGCCG
>VWPU01001618.1:0-35736 GCA_013398955.1 Callaeas wilsoni | reverse complement strand
CCACTCTCTCACAGCAAACCCTGCCAGCTGCCCTCTTACCTCTGCTATGTTCAGCACAGCTGCCAAGGCTCCATCCAGATGAAAGGTCTGCAGCATGACAGAGCATCCAGCCCGCTTCCCTTGCAATCCAATTACCGGATTCACCTGAGCCCACGGAGCAGGGAAGGAAGAGAGGGGGCCCGGGAGTGGGAAGAGGCTGTGGCAGCTCGTAGTTAATTTGATGGCACCCAACTTCTGATCCAGTTACAACCCAGCACTGGGGCACTGGCAGAGCTGTTTCCACCGCTGCCGACCCTTCCCACCTGGATGAGTGATCCCAGAGCTTGCAGAGCCGTGCTTGTTCCTCAGGGCTGCACCCCTGAATTGCTGCAGTCAATGAAGAGATCCCCATTTATTTAACAGGGTGGGACCAGGCCGTTGTCGCACAAAAAGCCACGGTGATGCCTACAAAACCGGCAGCACAGCCACTGGGAAGGCTCAGAAGATACCTGCCTGTGTCTGGCATAAAAAGGAGACTTATTGCCCTGACCCTGCTCTGTTCCAGATGCTCTCTCCCCACGCCAGGATTTCACATACACACACGTTTTTAGGGATCTGTTCCCTCCCCTTTTTTTACACAACTGCCTCAAGTCCACGCTGCTCTCCGTGTGACAGGCACAGCTCCAAGCTCCCAAGGAAGGGTAAATGAGACACCAGAAGGCTCCATATGCATTTTTCATCTTCTTACGCAACCGTGCCCCTCCACACATGGCTGAGGAGATTTTCTGCAAACAGTTCAGCCATCCACCTAATGCTTACTTAATGGGAGTGTTTTCAGAAAAACACTACAAGAATTTTCAAATAGAAACAATTAGCATTCACAGTAATTTGCATCTACTTTCCCCCATTTCTAAAGCAGCAGGCTTTGCTTTAATATTAACCCCTGCTTGCTCCTCAAAGCCCAGTGCAGAGGAGTGAGCCACACAACTTCCATTAGAGACCACGGGAACAATTCAGTTCAGTGGGGAAAAGATTACATGGCAGTGCTTGAAACTCAGGGGGACGAGCCTTTGTTTTTAAGCACCCTGCATGTCAGCAGAATGAGCAGCTACCATCACACCACAGCTATTTTCACCAGCGTTCCATTTCCTAATCCACCCTCCTATGCATCCAGGGACTAGCGATGGGATTTGCACGTGCACTATTCACCAAATCACTCCCCCATCACCTAAGCTGCCCTGAACTCACGATGGGCTGAGACCAGAGCAGCCAAGCTCCTCCAGAGGCTCAAAAAATCCCTGAGCCTGGGGTGGAGAGCAAGAGGGAAAGGTTTCATTAGCCAGAAATTTTGATGTAGGCTCATTTTGGAAAGCCAGCTATGCCATGAAGATTTACATCTTGGAAATCACAAATTACGCTGGGAAGTCTGCGTTTTCCATAGCAGGGAATAGCAGGTTCTGCCTTCCAGACCCTGCAAGACAGAGGAAGGTGAGTACCTGGCTCAGACATCCCTGCAGACACCTCGTGGTTTGGGTCGGTCTCTGTGCCCAGCACCATTCCCTGTGCCCACGTGGTGCAGAGGAAGGTGAGAGGATGGGGACAAGAGGAAGCCCAGGATAAAGAGGAAGTCCAGGATAATTCCCACGAAACAAGGCTGTATTTGCAAAGGTGCCCGAGAGAGTACCAGCTCAATCAACATGAGACGAGCAAACTCTACGAGGCAAGGAAGAAAGGGAGCAGCTTCTTATTAAAACACAGCAGCTTTTTTGCTGTCTAGCTCAGAGCTCCACAAGAGAGCAGGGTATTTTTCCCCCCTCTTCTAAAACCCTGAAGATTTCCATGTAAAGTAAGTCCAAGTTTAAAGACTGCACATCTGACGGCATCTAAGCAGAGCCCACTTGAGCAGTGCAGTGCTGTCCCCTGTGTACACACGCTGCTATTCACTCTTTAAGAGATCACATACTCCTTTTCCTGCAGGACCTCTGCCTCCTTCAGCTCGCTGGCTTGATGGGAAGCAGCAAGTGATGCAGAACAAACGGGAAAAGTCTTGTCAATCTCTGTCTGATCCAGTAACAAGTTCTGTTGGCAGGGCAGATGTGGATTTACGCCCGTGTTACCGAAATACCTGAGCTCTGTAAACAAGATGGTTGCTGTGCAGGGAGGAGACAGAGATCCAAGGAGCACCTGGATCCTTCAGAGGATGCTCTGGATTACTCCTGGTGAGCTGGGTGTAACACTACTCACCATTTACCCAAACAGAAGGGACACACGGAGTCAACAAAAGTCTCTCTTCTCTCTGGTGACCCACGACAGCACCCAAAGAAATGGCTGGAGCTGTGTCAGGGGAGGGTCAGGCTGGAGATCAGGGAAAGGCTCCTCAACCAGAGGGTGCTGGGGCACTGCCCAGGCTTCCCAGGGAATGGGCACAGCCCCGAGGCTGCCAGAGCTCCAGGAGCGTTTGGACAATGCTCCCAGGGACGCCCGGGGTGGGATTGTTGGGGTGGCTGTGCAGGGCCAGGGTTTGGACTGGATGATCCTGGTGGATCCCTTCCAACTCGAGATATTCTATGATTCTATGCCACACTTAGCTGTTTAAACCACTACAGTATAAACTGTAGAACTGAGGGATTTCCAAGAGACCCTCTTTGCAAAACAGATTCTTTTAATGTAGGCGTTGAAGGGCATTTTGGGTAAGAAGGCTTTTGTTTGGTTTCTAGGGATAAAGAAGTTGAAATACCATTATATCACTAAACTACCAAAATATGTCTGGCATCAGTAAGACAGGAAACAGACTGAACAACAGAGGTCCCACGTCAGCATCTCCTGAACAAGGTAAATGCAGCAGATCTGAGCTGGTGATAAATGAATCCCAGAGCACGGGCTGCTGACTGCACACTGCAAGACACCCCACGCCTTCTGCTCCCCAGGACCATCTCAGAGCCTGCAGGAACCTGGTAACTCCAGAAACCTCAAATGATGCAACCGTGCATAAGGAAAAGGGTGTGTTTTATCATCATCCAGGCAGCTGATCACAGGAACAGTAACACAGCCGTGCACCACTCCTGGGGCAGGAGCCTGCAGAGCACCAACACGCCTTGCATATTTTGACGTGACTATTTCCTCCACACAAAAATAAATACAGTTAAAGGCAAACCTCAGGAAAAGGTAAAACTAAATATCACATCAGGCTTTGCAAACACCTTTCTTTGCCTACTCATTAAGTCATATCCTGTAGTAACTGCAATGCCAGGGAGATGAGGGTGCTGACTGTGTTTGCATTTCCCAGACACAAAGCTCAGAATGAAAAGCCGCTCCGAAAGCCACACCACACTCTCCTGATTTTCCTGGGAGCTCAATTAAAGATCTGCTCAACCTGTCTCCATACAAAATTCAGCAGCCTGTAGGACTTTGAAATGCTTTATACCCTGGTGTGGAACAGCCACTGGATCATTAATACTCGGCTTCAATGTAAATGTTTAAAAACTATGCAAGAGTTGAAAATGAGATCGGTCTCTGCCAGTTTGGTTTGTACACTGGGAAAAGTCACATCTTAAGGACTCCCAGCTGCCAGCAGCAGGTACATCCAGCACAGTGCAGGGCACCTTGAGAACAGCACTGGAGAGGGTGATGCTCCAGCAATGAAACAGCAGAAAGCCTTGGCTGAACCCAGAAGATCCAGGCCTGCAGTGGGCTCCAGAATGAAATCCAGAGCACAAGGATATTTGCAAAAACCAGGAAATTATCATTCCCACAAAAACTTCCTTTGGAATCTACCTTCCACCCTTGAAATTCAGCTGCTCATGCTTGGCTTTTTTCTGGCTGGTGCAGTGCTGATGGCACCGCTCACACCAGGAGCTGACACATTCCCAAGCACAGAAACACAACAGAAGCAGAGATCTTGTCCATCGCCTGCAGATAAAACAGTCATCCCAAGCTTGCCTCCTCAGGCTCTGGCTCACTGCAGCAGCTAAGCACATGCTTGGAAGTGCTTGCTAAATAAATCATGAAATACACACATCCAGAACGGTTGTCCTGAAACTTTGGGAACAGAAAGATCCCAAGCAGCTAAAACACTTCCAAAACCAGTTTTCAAATAACAGTTTATCCTCATGATATTCCTTTAACCTATGCCTGAATTATTTGCCTCTTTTTTGTAGATGAGGATCTATTAGGAAAGGCTAAGGAATACTTTTCTGGGAACCCAGTCATCTGCTGCAAAGTGTTGAGACTGTTCACGCACCTCCAAAAGTCTGAGGAAAGGGAGGAAAAAAAGATAATATAATCTGACACAGATTAAATGTCACCACATATCCGTGGGAATGTCTAAGGAGCAGGATCTCATAGTGCCAGGTGCACATGTGCAAAAAGGAGTCTGAAGTCCTTGTTAGAATAGCTTGGAGTCTATGAGGTATTAGGAGAGGAAAAGATGTTTAGCAAACAGCAACAGCACCTCCAGCGAGGCCTGAAATAAGATCTCTCCATAGGATCTTATGGACAGGCATAGCTGGAATGTAAATAACTAGGAAAAATTATGACAATGAGGGACAAGGCAGAGGAAAAGACGAGAAGCTCTGGAGTGAGGACTAGGAGAAGAGCAAGAGGGATGCCAGCCAGTGATCCCAGCTTCTCGCTCCCCACCGGCGCTCCTGGCTGCCCCAGAACAATCCAACACCCACTTCTGCCTGCGTCTCGGGATGCTCCTTTTTCCCTTTATAAATCCCTGAGTTCCCACAGCACCCAGCGTGGCCCCAGCCCTTCCCTCGGAGCTGGGACAAGGACACTGTCAGAGCCCGCTGGGGAAGCGTCCGCCCCCGGAGCGAGTCTTCCACGGATCCGTGGGCTGCACTGCTGGGATGGATTAACCGTGCAAAGCATGAATTCAAAACTCATCTCCTCCTTCCTTTCCCTCTACAAGGTAAGTGCAGGCCTAGGAATGTTTGGGGTTTATCTGGGACATCTCTGTGTGTGTGTTCGGAGGCAGAAGGACGGGTTTGCCCGCCTCCTTTCCGAGATGCGAACCAGGAGAGCCAAAGCAGGGAAATCTGTGCTATTCCTGTAAGGAATGATGGGGAGGAAACAACGGCGCAGTTTGTAAAGGTCAAAGCCTGTGCAATCATACATTTTGCATGGGTGAAAGTCACTTCTGTGACAGAGGGAACAAAGGAGTGACAGGAAGGTGGAACAGCGGTGGCAACATTTCAGCATCCCGGGTAAAAAGGCAAATTGCTACTCTCCTCTTTGCATGTTTTTGGGAAGGTGGTTTCAAAAGCAACTTTTATATTTTCATAGATTAATCCCTCATTTTCTTTTCTAACACAATTTGTTTAGAAAAATCTCCTGAAAGCATATTCTAGATGTCAAATACTGTATAAGCCACAACAGAAAATAAAAGCTTAGGCAAAAATATATACTGCAAACATCACCTTTTTCATTTGGTTGAAGTCATTTACTCCAGTAACACTGTCATGCTGAGAAAATGATCTTTTGTCTATAACTGCTACATAGCTATTAAGCATTTTAGCATATAAGTATGATATTTTTCTTCTTTAGTGTGTAGCTCTGCTTGGATAGGTGTGGGGGAAAATAAAATCAGTGTTTAAGCTTGGATAGGAAGTTCAAAAAACAAACACAACAGTCAACATGGAGATGGTGTTTACACTGCAGAACGAGAATTAAAACAGCATTTAAGCAGAAGCACAAATGGCTGCCCCATGAAAAAATCAGTGATGCCACATCTACAGCTTGTACCGTGGGTCACTCACGAAATAAAAAGTGCTTCTTAGGAAACGTGAAACAAGAATTTGCCTCAGCAAACCCATGCCTGGGGATGCTGATGAAGTAAGAGGTACCAAAGCATGGATGTCTTCATTTACATACCACCCCTATCAATCCAAACAACTCTACGCTTGTTTTTTTCTTAAAAGAGAATTTAGAAAAACTTGAAGCATCTGAACAAAAAGAAAGTTCAAGTGGAGGCCCACAGCCATGCTCAGCAGCCAGAGCAGGGGAGGGAGCAGGGAAGGGAGGAGGAGCAAGAGGCCACGTCCTTCCCTTTGCCATTCTAAGGTGCAAAGACTTCTCCAACACGACAGATTTTAAGAAGCTATCACACATTCATAACACTAATTGATTTTCATAGAGAAGAGAGCAGATGAGGTCTCTTTGGGAACTGCCTGCTACATTTCTGCTTGAAAGGAGATCGCTGCTGGTGTGCCTCAGCTCCTTCATAAAAAATTTAATTAACAATATCTCCAAGAACGAAGCCACAGTGAGGTCCCCAGCTATCATGTGACTGCCAGCGCTCCGATGCACCACGGCAAATTAAACCTGAGCAAACAACACCTGGCGCACGTGACAGTCTGGGCAGGATCCCGGGCAGCAGCAGGGATGTGCTGGGAAGCAGGAGGGGACACAAAGGGACAGAGATGCCTGCACCCAGCCTGCCACTGACAACTCCTCGCTGCCACTCCGGATGGTTACACGTTTCTATCTGTGATCCGGTGGCAACGCCACAAAGCAAAATGTTTAACAGGCCATGGTTCCTGCTGATGATCCTCGTGGATCTAGGTGTCAGGAGAGCTCATGGGGACAGAGGAACAGCCCTGTGAATGGAGTGTCCCAGCACTGTCACCCCCGAATGGCACCAGGAGTAAAAAGCCACCCCGTGCCAGGCTGGGTGTCCCATCCGGCACAGCCACGGAGGGGAGAAGACAAAACTGGATTTCTCTTCCCTCCGTCGCCGCTGCCGCCCTCGCTGCCTTTCCCTGGTGGAGCTCTCATCCTCGCAGGATTTGTTCCTTCCACAGACTGAAAGCAGGGGGGTAGAAAGATCTGAAAATAGCCGTGTCCAACACTATAAACAGATTACCAAACTGTCCCTGCACACGGACTCCAGGCTCACACGCAGCACACGGACGCACATGTCTGAAAATTCCCCCAACTGCACAGCAATTAGTGCTGATTTACAGGAAATGCTGTGGCCAGCAGGACTTGGGAAGTGATCATATCCCTGTGCTGGGCGCTGCTGAGGAACCTCCAGTCCTGGGGGCAGTTCTGGAATCCTCACTGAAAGAAGGACATCGAGGGGCTGGAGCGTGTCCAGGGAAGGGAACGGAGCTGGGGAAGGGGCTGGGGCCCCAGGAGCAGCTGAGGGAGCTGGGAAAGGGGCTCAGCCTGCAGAAAAGGAGGCTATGGGGGGACCTTGTGGCTCTGCACAACTCCCTGACAGGAGGGGGCAGCCAGAGAGGTCAGGCTCTGCTCCCAGGGAACAGGGACAGCACAAAAGGAAACGGCCCCAAGCCGCACCAGGGGATGTTTAGATTGGATATTAGAAACACGTTTTACACAGAAACGGTTGCAAAGCATTGGAACAGGCAGCCCAGGGAAGTGGAGGGGTCGCCGTCCCTGGAAGCTTTGGAAAAACATGTGGATGTGGCACTTGAGGACACAGTTTGGTGGTGAACCTGGTGGTGGTGCTGGGTTGACCGCTGGACTTGGGGATCTGGGAGGTCTTTCCCAACCTTAAATGCTCCCACGATGGGCAGCAGGCACTGCCTCTGCTGTGCTCTGATTTCCCGTTTTGTTATCCTTTAAAAACTTGTGCCATTGCAGACACGATGCCAATACACTTGATTTATTATCTATAATGTCAAAATTGAAAAGGTTAATCACCACTATTAGTGAGTGAAAATGAGGCAGGATTATCACTTGAATGACAACGCTGACAGTGGGAGCAGGGGAAGGGAGGAAGGGCAGGAACACCTGGGACCTGCCCAAACCACGGCTCCTCCACGCTGGCATCACCCACAGGAGGGGCACAGGCTAAAGGGTCTCCACCAAACAAGGATCACACCAAAACCACAAAAACGTGAAGAATGAGCAAGTACCTGGTGTTAACTCTTACGCCAATTTTTAGTTCTCTAAGCGAGCTTTAGTTTTTCGCGCCTGACAAAACTCTGGTGACGCTGTGCCGAGGGCCACAAACCTGGCACAGGTGGCCGTGCCCAGGGAAGGGTTTTGGAAGTGGGGTTAGACCAGGGTAAGAGAGCAGGCACCCCTTAAACCCCCTGGTGCCATCCCACACGGCCCCATCCACGCCCCATAACCTCGGCCGGGATTCCTGCTCCAGCCCCAGCCCGGCGCTGAGCTGCAACAGCCACTTCGAGCCACCTCACACGGAACCGCGCTCCGGGCTCGGGTAAATTTATCCTAAAGAATGAGCCGCAGACTCCAGCAATGCTCCAGCTCCTTTGAAAGGAAGGCCGGGGGAGGGAAGGGAACATTACAAACACACTGAATACCCACCTCACCCGTCTCCAGTTGGCAGCATTATCTTTTGCTTCAGCAGTTAAAAAAAAAAAAAAAAAAGAAAGAAACAACCACCAAACCAGCACCACTAACTGGATGCAAGAAGAACTATTTTTATACAGGCTGCGTTTTCCAAAAGCCCTGTCAAGCCAGCAATGTGGGAAAGAGGAGCTCCAGAGCACCCTGCTGCTCTACTCCTGTTGGGAAAACACCAGGAAAAATCAGCACTGGCAAAGGCCAACGCTGCCCTGCTTCCAGAGGAAAGGATGGACCTCCGCGTGCCAGCAGGATGCTCAGCTGGATGCACCCGACCCGGGTTGGGATGGGAAAAGCACACAGGTTCCCAGGGTTCTGGGATACGATCATTTCTCTTGGGAATACAAACAGGAACGCAGATTTCCAGAGATAAAATCGAGAAAAGGCGATACGAAGTTGTCGGATATTTGACAATTAGACTGAGATGGTTTTGGCAGGGAGGTCAAAAGACAAAATTAAACCACAGCATTTAATTGCTGTGATAGTTGTACATCACGGACACTCACTGTGGTATTCCCATGCAATTATAAACTTGCTTATCCTTATTTTGAAGGTCTGTTCTAACCCGAAACCCAGCATCAAAAAAGCAAAGCCCTGGATCTACTCTGGGATCTGCTTTCCAAAACAAACCAAGTGTTAATCATATGAAGGTTTTAATGCTTACATAAAAACAAAAATGAGATTATGCCTTGCAGTTGGTGATTGCTGATGTGTTTGTAGGGTAGGAGACACTAAGAAATGACTTCAAACAAAACAAAAAAAAAACCAACACAAGTGTTCATAAACATACCTATTGATTATTTTAAAAAAAACTGTTTATTGTGAGATTATAGGCTATTTTATGTTCATAGAAACAGGCTGTAATTTCACCATTTTCATGTAAACAACACTGGTGATTTTTTTTTAAAACAGATTTAAACTTGAAAAGATTGAGTATTTACATTAGTCATTAAAATTTGAGTTCTATGTAACAAGCAACTGCAGCAACTATTTTGCTGTCTTTTTATTTATTAAATATAGCAGTCCTGTGGTAAGGGAGACATGCAAATACAAAATCAAATATTTATGCTTGGTGAGGTAGCTCTGAGAATAAAAAAAAAATTAAACTTTGAGAGGTGCAGGGAAGGTAAAGGTGATTTTAAAAGTGCTCAAATCCAGACAGGTAGTGCTAGTAATGGGGTAAAAAAATCCTCACATGGATGGAGAAAGGTCAGTCTGGCCTGCAATTCATCATTTGAGAGGTTTGCCTTTCAAATCTGGGCAAAAGCTTAGCAAAGATAAACTACTGTCATTCCCAAAAAGCCACGTATCCAATAACTACAGGTGATACCAACTATTTTCCCTCTGCCTTCCTCCGGGGAAAAAAAAAAAACAAAAAAACAACAACAACAGACAGCAAAACAAACAACAAAACCCAACCCACAACAACAAAAAAATCCAAACAAAAACCCAACCACGCAGAGAAAACAAATCGGGGGAAAAAAAAAAAAAAAAAAGCTGCAACATAAAAAACCAACCACAACACCGGGTGGGGGTGAACCATATGTTTGCATGCGGTGCTCGGGGAAGGAAATCCAGGCACGAAGGAGTTAAGAGACGCTCTAAAAGTATCTCACCCTGCTATGCTGCGAGCTTGCGGGGATCTCAGGGAACGGGGTGATTCTGACACACCATATGTTCTGCAAACGCTCCGGCAGCACGGCGAGCGCGCCGGCACACAAACCCACCTTGGCTGCCGGGCTCCCCGGCCGGAACGGGAACCCAGCGATCCTCACCTGGCCCGGCTCTCCCGAGCCCGGCCGGCAGCGGGGTTTGGGCTCGGCCCGCACCCAGCCCCCTGCCAGCCCCGCAGCGTCCCTGCCCGGGCGCGGCTCCTCGGAACCTTCGGAAGCCCTGGGAAAGGGGCAGGCACGGCCCTCCAGCGCACGCCGAGCACCGCAGAGCTCCCAGAGGGCGCAGCCCTGAACACACGGCCGGGAACGCTCCGCTCTGGTCCGCTCCCCGCGCCCGGCGGTACCCGGGGAGCCGCTGCCAGCCCCGGAGCAGACGGCGAGGAAGGCACGGGCACAGAGCCGCAGGATGGGCTGAGCTGGAGGGGAGCCACGGCACCACCGAGGCCAGCTCCTGGCCCTGCACCGTCCCCACGGGTCAAGGCAGATGCGCGTTTATTGCACTCGTAACTCCGCGTAAATCCGGAATTCTCTGCTGCTGCCCGTCTCCGTTTGGTACAGATGCAACGCCGGGCCATCTCTCGGATTCCCTCTGCTCAGCGCAGAACTCTCCGCTCTGAGAGTTCTCCCTGTCACCAGCCAGTCACCTATTTTACAGCCACAAAGCAAGCTTCTAGGTGTGAGGATGTTCCCTCTTGTCCACGGTGCTTTTCTGCAAGGGAAAACTGGCTGCTGCACTAATTTCGGTATTGTACTAATAAATGCAGACAAAAATATCCTAGAGAGGAACAAACCCCCCAAACCAGAATCAGTAAATAACACATCATGGCACCACAGTGCACATGGTGAACTATGGTGAACTAATGGTGAACTAATCTCTTCAAGCTATGGTGAAGCTATGGTGAACTAATCTCTTCACGAATTTCCACATCAAGAATTGACTATTGATGAAAAGCACATTAAAAATATAACAGCTTAATTTTATTGTTTATACTGCATGATAGTATCTGGACAAGACAATAAAATAAAAGGCCAATCAGATTTTAAAATCTATTAAAATTTACAGGACTTCAAAATTAATTTCAAACCTTGCTGTCACAGTTTCCTCCAAAGAATAAACAGTATTTTTTTCCAACATGAAACCTTTGTTCCCTACAACAGCTATGTGAAAAATATATATATATATATAATGGGGAAAAACTCTCTGAATGTACTCGTATCAATATCTTCACAAAAATAGCTGGGGAAAAATACAAGAACTCTGATGATCTTTTCTCAGGATTGCTTATTTTAAATGCTACTTGCAGCACTGGGAGGTAAAAAAGCCTTCTTACAAACAACAAATTTTGAAGGTGATGACATCCCTTTGCAAACAGTAGCTGCTGCCAACAACTAGCCACATATTTTTTTTTCCTCCCTCTCTACCATACCTAAACTTTTAAAGAACACTCTTTTTAATTAGAGCGAGAACACACGAAATGGGAGGCCACAGGATTGCAGCCTGAAAGCCACATGCACGTTTTTGCTGACGAGAAAGCTGATTTTTTCATTTTCTCAAAAGAAGAAAAACCCAAAAAACACCTACCAAAAAAATCAAAACCAACCTCACCACAGGACCCCAAACCCACCAAAGCAAACAACCCCCAAATCCTTCCACCAGCTCTCCCTCAGCATTCAGAAAGTAATGGAAAGAAGATAGGAACACAATGAACTCCAATTTCAAATTCAACCTCTGCCTGCACTTCTCAGCCCGAGCAACCCATGCTGAAAGCATTAGCTGGGAATCAATTACCAGCATTTAAAACAATTTGTATAACCTCAGATACAAAAATTCTGCAATGCTTTTCTCACAGAGGTGCACCCAAGTATGGCAAATGTAAAAGCAAACATCCAGTTGAATGTCAAAACGTTCATTCCAGGGTGCTCAAAATGCTTTTTATGCTAAATTATCACATGCAAATATAGGCAATATGACATTTTTTGAGGTGAAAGAGCAGGGGGGAAGCTGGAAGAGGTTGGTTACTTGCAACTGGGCTTTTCTTGCCAAATTTGATGCATTTGATTTTTAGAATTAACACAGCCTCCGAGATGAGTGTCTAAAGCTCACGTCTCAATATGCTGCATATTCAGTACAAAAATTAATTAAGAGATTACCCACTGAAGGTCACACACACATCGACAAGGACTGGAAACAATTTTGTGGCAGGGAAGAAAAAGCTTAAACGTGAAAGAAAATAAAATGTGCCACTGGAAGAGCGGTGCCGAAGAGCCAAGCAGAGCTGGGTTGATTTTAGACACCAAGTCCTGCAGATACCACCTCAACCAAAACATCATCACCACTCAACTCCCTGGGTGTGCTCACACACCTGGCAAGGAGGATGTTTGAGTGCTCCTGAGCAAACCAGGTTTTGGGTAAGGTTTGGAAAACTGCCCTGGGAGGAAGAGGAGGAGAGGAAGAGGAGGAGAGGAAGAGGAGGAGAGGAAGAGGAGGGCAGGCTGAGAATAGGGGCAGCTCTGGTGGAGGCAGCGCTGGTGGCCGCGGAAGGCAGGAGGCCGTGCAGCAGCTGCTGCACGCTCGCAGCACGGCTCCCCACTCCAACTGTTTATCAGATCCGAGCAGCACTGCGGCATCCAGGAGCGGGGATGTGCTGTTTTGTTCACATTTTAATGTGCCATCTTGCAGTAGATGCTTGCACAGCAGAGTAAATACAATCTCTATATATACCCTGCGTGGGCGGCTGGGGTTATTTCTGACTGTCTTCATTACGCTTCATTGCCAATTTGAATGTAAAAAAAAAAAAAAAATTAAAAAATAAATAAAAAATAAAACCCTTGACAATTCTCCAAAGTGATTTCAGTCTGATTTTTATAATTATTTCCAGAACCTTTTCATTATGCAATTTTGAATACTTATTGAAAGCTCGCTCTCTCTTGCAAAGTTATCCTTGATGCAAGTCAAGCAAACCAGACAAGCTAAACCTTCTCCCTCTTCCTGCTTTATTAATAAACACAGACATGAATGACATTCACAGCGTTTAGCCCGGAGAACAGTTTAATAATAATGCTGCATCTCGCTTTATGGGGAGGGAGCTAAAACGGAAACTCAAAGGCTAATAGGTACAAATATTGTGCTTCAATTGCGATAAAAAATAGTGCTGAACTGTAAAAACGTAACTGATAGCAGCAATCTCAAAGATGTGGGTTCTGGTAACCCTCAAGCTAAAGCCGATTAGGTTTTGTTACATGGGTCCTTTGTGTGTTTTTGTGCTGCTGTACCAGCTAAATTGACCTCTACAGGCATGTGTGTTGCTTTTATCCTTTAATGGCTCCCCATTCCAAACCCAACTTAGCCTAGCAAAACCAAATAAATAAAAGATCTCCCCTCCAACCTGATGCATGTGTTAAACCCACCTGTGAGAGGGAGAGCTCTGCACGTGAACACCTTGCACTAAAATCCCGGGAATGCCAAGCAATTAGCACGATGGCAGCAGGATGTGAGAACCGTCAGGTGGGATGCTGGGGCTCCAAAATGGAATTACAGTCAGACACCAGGCAGAAATGCCCAGCCCCCGCCTGCAGTGGGTCAGAAATGAGCATTTCAGAGGGAACACACAACCTGCAGAGCAGCACCAATGAAAAGAAAAATTCCCAGATTTTCCTTATTTTTGATAACTGCCTGTAAAAATCTGTAATCAGCTCTACAAATAAAAACCAGCAACTCTAAATGAAGCCCTTCCTAAGTCCAACCACTTTCATTTCCAGCACAGGGACCGAGCCCAGTCGCTCTGTATTTCCTCTCTGAGGCAATAATGCAAGCAGCTGGCCCAGCTTCTTGCTGTGTATGATGATTTTTTAAAAGGTAGAGACCTCAGGAGTTTATTTAAGACAAATCTTTTGCATTTGATGATGTGAAAGAGCATGTCCACACAGAAGAAGCCCCCTTGGCTGGAACAGGGAGCAGCTGCCACCAAAGACAGACTCCAAAAAAAAAAAGGAGGAGACGGAGAGATGGGGAAAATTGGTTCAAAATTTTCTCACGTTCAAACACCTTTATTTGCCCACTTAGAACAGCCCAACCTCAGGGAAACGTCACTGAGTCGCTAAAGGGAAGTTTTAGCCACATTCTAAATATGTGTATTTTTCTGGAGCTTCAAGGAGGCAGAATTAGTCAATTTGGCTACAGGCCATGAAACATAATTAGTTATGTGAAGTATGTTTAAATATGTAACTACAACTGCTAATAGGAGTGCCCAGCCCCATAAATACGCAGTGATATGATGGGAGAGCAGCTGGGCACAGGCAAGACGCCGGAGACGTTCCCAGAGGAATTGCCACCTCTTCAGGAAGAGAACTCAGAAATTACAAATGGAAATAATAACACGCAGTGCTGAAATCAGGAAGGAAAGAGGGGGAAACGGTCCATCTTCAGAGCACGTGGAACATCGGGAAAAAGACCGTTTGGGGCCTGTGAGAAGAAAAGCAGGAGGAATCTGCTCGTGGAGCAGCAGCAGCACGTTTCCTGCCTTCAGGAAATTCAAGGGCCAGTGGAAAACAAACTTCCACTGGAGATACAACAGCAGAACCTGGAACCCCTGAAAACCTCCCAGACACAACAGCCACCAGCCCAAACCCCCAGAAAACCTCCCAGACCCGCCTGAGCAGTAACAAACTTGCAAGATATTAAAATAAAAGAATGGTGTATTAAGCAACGTGGTAACTGCAATTTGTCATTTAGCACTGTGAATCTATGGATTTTAATGACAGGGTCTCATTTACATTTAACAATCAGTGCACTAGAACATTTCTTGGGAACTGGGGATATTTTCTTGTCTCAGTAGGAATATATAGAAATTTCCTCTTGATTAACAACAGACTAAAGGAGTTTTGCCCTGAAATCTCAGTCCCTTGGTTTCTCTCTGGAGCTGGATGAATATCAACATACCACACTGCAATCCTGACAAGAAAGCTCTCCAAAATTCAGTTGTTTGTAATAATCATGTATTTAACAATTCTTCCACAAGAATAACATTATAAAGCACCTTTCATTTTATTGTTCATTTATATCACACATCTGCTTTAAAAAACATTAGCAACATATCTTGTTCTTAATGATACATTTTGGATGTGACTTTCAAAAGCATTTACAGCAACTTAGTAGCATAAATCCCACTGATACTCAACAGTATTTGTGCCCTTAATGCCTGTAGCCATTACTGAAAATCACATTCTTTTCCAGAGCTTTGGAGGTATTCCAGAGGTCGTACATGTAGTAAGAAATGGCAAGTGTCACAAGGTATTTTGTATTTTACAGAAATGCTATGCAGCTTTAGGACAGGCATCAAGAATACTGAATACATGTACTTAAAACAATAATGGGGAGTTTAGGAAGCAGGGAAAGGCTCCAGTCAAATTTAGCCAGTGAGTCTGGGAATAAGGTTGCTCTCTGTTGCAGGCAAGCCAGTAAAAGTGGGATTCTGATTCTTTTTTATTCCACTGGAACATGGGGTTTATTCCACTGGAAGATGGAGCTGCAGTGTAACTACACTGTTACACACCGACCACCACAAACCATAAACGTCTTCTCCTACTCTGACAGTAACAACCAAAACTTTAGGCCTTCATTACAGCTAAATTAAACTGCTGAACAGTTCAATTAGGCCATTTAAAATGCATATTTTTGGGCAAGTCCTAATTAGCTTTCAGCAAGTAGAGGAAGCCCCAGCCTTGATTAACAACCTCATTTACTCTGAGACACTCCTGCAGAGCCCGGTGATCGCTGCCTGCACCCACCACTGGAGATCAGAAGTTGGTGTGCAACTGCAGAAAATACAAAGTTGCAAGCATTTTACATGGACCAGACAACCAGAGAATCCCAATGGCCTGGGCTGGAAGGGACACTAAAGCTCATCTCTTTCCATACAAACAGGCAGGGACACCTTCTACTACCACAGGTTGCTCAGAGCTCCATCAGACCTGGCCTTGGACACTTCCAGGGATGGGGCAGAGCAGTTTGCAGTGGCTCTTGTAGCCGCCACTGCCTCAGGTCTTCCTAGAACACAAAAAGTTCAATAAATAAAATCACTTCAACGCAACGCATGGATGAACATCCACCAGGTCCTATCATGTACAGGGAACCCTGCACGATTCAACGGGAGAATGGGAGTTTTTTTGTTCTGCAGCCTGATTCTCACCACTGACATCTTTGGGAACTGGGGGCCTACAGCACCTTTACACAACCGGACCATTAACATCCTTCTCCCAGCATAACCTTCTGTGAAAAAAAAGGATTAAAAAGACTTGCTAATGAACATCACCAGTAGGCAAGAGGGCCACAGGGTTGCTTTTGCAGCAGAACTAAATTTCATTGATACCAAGAGTGTTCAGCAGTTGTACGCGATCACACAGCCATGATATGTCTGTGGTAAACTTCCACATGCTGCAAAAAGAATTTTTATGAAAAGAAGTGCTCAAGTTTGTTCACAACAGACTTGGAAGCTGCACTGTTATTCTGTCATCAACTGAGAAGCAAGAATAAAATAGAAACTTCACAGTGAACACAAAGAAAAAACCTACACTCCGAACATCTGCTTACAAATCTCAGAATCAAGCTTTTTACAAAGCCTTATCTTTTAATTACCTCCTGCCCGCTTCCATCACTTTTGGCTTGCTAATTTAATTTCTTGGACATTTTCACACTTACGAGTTTGATTGGATTACTTGCTTAAGCCAACGACAAACTCCAGGTAGTTGTGAGATGGAAGACCGTAAGGAATTCTGTATTTTATACACACACAGACCAACATTGCAGGCTGCTGTATTCTGCAGAAGGGTCCTGCAAGGAGTAAATCATACAGACCCACATTGCAGGCTGCTGTATTCTGCAGAAGGGTCCTGCAAGGAGTAAATCATACAGACCAACTTTACAGGCTACTGTGTTCTGTAGAAGGGTCCTGCAAGGAGTAAATCATACAGACCAACTTTACAGGCTACTGTGTTCTGTAGAAGGGTCCTGCAAGCAGTAAATCAGTCCTGCAAGAGCTCAGTGAGCGGCTGCTTGGCTCCTCCTGCCCGGTGGCTGCCAGCGCCCGGGCACTTCCAAGCCCTCGCCAGCTCACGCCTCCCTGCTCCCTGGGACCATCTGCAGCTTGAGACGCGGCCTCCCTGCCAGGAACACAAAGGAGACGAGGCAGGGGAAGCCAGGGAGACAAATCAAACAGGCAGGCAGTGCCCAGGCTTTCCTGGCAGCACCATTTCAGGCCAGCGTGCCCATCCAGCCCCGCGCGGATTCCCGGCTCCCCCGGTACCGGGAGCGGCGCTCCCCGGGCTCTGCTACCCCATCATCGCCGCTCTGCTTTCACCACCTGACCTGCCAGATAGTGAAACAGGCTCCACAATGCTCCAGAGACACCGCAGCCAAAGGGCGGCCCAGCCCCGAGCTGTGTTTTTTGGAGACGGCAATGGGATGCTCTCTGCAGCTCCAGCTCTCCCTTAGACACAGCTATCATCCCAAATTCTTTTGCTGGACCACTCTGCTGCTCAGGAGGGCTGGAAAGAAGACAGGAACAGCAGCCCAGCTGCAGGAGATGAGTGGTCATTCCTCCTGCCCCAAGACAAGCATTAGCTGCCACCTCACAGCAGGCAAGGAGCGCCGGGGCTGGGCTCTCCCCCGGAGCCCACTACCCGGATCAAGCACTCGCATCTGGGAAGTGACTCCTCACCCCTGGCCGGGACTGCTGGTCTGCTATTAAACAAGCTGTGCATCATTTCCATATGACCTTGATTCCTCCTCTTACAGTCCAGTTCCCGGACATACTTCAAACACACGTTGAAACTCTCTCAAGAGAACACACTCAAGTTGTCGAATCGAGACTTGGAAGAGACTTACTGCAAATACACTGTTCAACTCACTTAATCCTTAATTAGGTTTCATTTTTTAATGCAAGGCTTCAACAATTAGCTCAGGAGAAACTGTAAAAGCAGAAGCCAGGCCACCAAGGACTTCTCCCACACACATCTCTCTGCTGGGTGGCTGCACCGTTTTTACACAGCTCCTGCATCCCAGTACGGATGTGGATGCACCAGTTGGACAGCACTTGTACAAATCCAGCCTGTAAAATCCAGACACGCCTCTAAAGTGCACTATTCCCTGCAAAACACTTGCCTGCCATGAAACTTGCACACAAAGGGAACTATCCACATAACTGACACCTGCTTTGAGCCAGGAAATAATACTATCTCCCTAATGTCTGATCTACAAATGAGGTCTTTATTGTTTTCATTATACATACTGTTTACACACGATTTCATAAAACTCACCACTAACAACTCATCTCCATAATTAATTGAAGTAGGTGGAAACCAGAGTAAGGATTAAAGAGAGGTTTTATCAGCCTAACTCAGAGGTGTCTTCCCGAAGTCACACACCTTCCGTGTGCTGCTGCTGCCCCGTCTGCAAACCTGCTGCTGTGGGGAGCAGGGAGCACTTGGCATTTTGGCACTTCCACTTTGTTCTCTGTATTCATCTGCACGCACACCAGACAGCCACTGGTGGGAATTAGCAAAGGTCTGAGTTTTAACTCAGAATCTGAGCTTTAAATGGTGACTTTAAAAACTCTCCTACAATGTTTTGACTTAGTAAAAGCCAAACAGAACTTCTTAGATAATATGTACAACCACTAGGAACAACAGCTTAAAAAAAAAAAAAATTATTTAGGACTAAATCCTCTAGATCATCTAATCACATTATTTAATACTTTGACTGTGCATTTCCTGCTCTGACAGAAGCAACTCCAGCCCAAGTGAGACAGCCCCATCACCAGCACACACAGCGAGTCTGCTATGGGGTGGACCAACAACGAAGCTGGAAATATTCATTTTATTCCTTTCAAACTAAAAACGAGTTCAACTTAATATTTGGTTTATCCTCTGCTTCCTTTTTGCCCCACAACTCCAAGATGTTCAACCAGGTACAACATGGAAGCAACCTCTGCAGCTTTAAAAACCATGCAGGCAACTTCCAAACGTGCTGCTCTGGTTTCACCATGCTCACACCACACCAGCAGCCACTTCTAGAACAGCTCCAGGCCCACTGAGACCTTCCCTGAATTCTGTAGCAACTGGACTCCTAAAAACGTGCAGGAGCTCATATTCACTTTTCCTGAAGCATCTGTCTGAAAAGTGTTGGGTTTTAATGGTGTTATTTACAACTAACAACGTTATATTCCATAAAAGCCCGAGTTTATAGGTTTCTTTCCTGCAGTAACGTTTATCTGACAATAATTTTGCAGACCACAGGTTTACAGAGCAGGGACACCTGGTCTTCAGTTTATTCTGAGGCTCAATTAAGTGGCAGGCAGAGGTACTGCTGCTCACCCTCCTCACTCCTCCATCTCAGCCACCTGAAAATTCAAATCTCCTCTCCCTACTTTACCTTTATCTCTTATTTCATTAATGCTACTAAAACTACAGTCATCTTGTATGTATTTATCTGAAATCTCTTTCCGTTGAGGGTCCATGAAATTGTCTTTATAACCCTTACAACTTGTTTAAGCTCTAACAGTCACTCTCAGTCTGCGAAGGAAAACTTAAACTGAACCACCTCAGTTCCCATTCAGTTCCAAAGAGAAGCCTCTTTCTGTTCTTGCAAAACAGAAATTAATACTGCATAGTCCTGAATGTTTAAGGCCACCATGCTCTCTAGATAAATTAAGAAATAATGAAATCCGAGGTTTTGAAGGAACAGCAAGAACTGTAAAGAAGGTTCTGTTAACCTTGAATGAATATCCTGAAGAGGGGTATTGGAAATGCATAGAAACAGTGGATGAGTAAGAAATTGCAAGACATCTCATACCACACTTCAGATAGTTTCTCTTCCCTGAACACATTTCAGGAGAAACAAAACTACCTTTGTTAAAATGAGCCTATTGCAACACTGTCACAGCCAGCCTGGGCAGGGCAGGCAAACCATGATACCTGGGGCTTTTTCACTCCTGATAACCAAACCCTGTCCAAACCCAAGCAGCTCAGAAGGAACGGGCACAAAGCACCGAACCCAGAACCTTTCAGCTCCACACAGCTTGCTCCTGTTGCTTTCCCAGGCACACGGAGCTCAGTGCACCTGGAGATCATTCGGAGGCACTCTCACATCATCAGGGCTGATGGACAGTTCTCTATTTACCCAGAGATAACACCTGCCTCTCACAGGATTACTTTAGCACCTACTATAATGTGTTTAAATGATATGTAGGTCTACAGGCACCTGAATTTGCTTTTTTGATGTATTTACTAAAATGCTGGCAGGTTTGATGCATGCTTTGCAGTGGCATATTTTTTAAAATAGAGGAATTACACCTTGTTCTTACTTAAAAGTTTCTAAAATATTAGGCTAGACAGAGATCCAATTCCAGGCTTTAAACTGCTTGATAGACCTTGACAACAGGGCTGGCTTTTATGCATCATCTTGTAATGCAATAAATTTCACTTGAAACATCTTCACCTGTGCACCAAGACATGTCACTGTGATACAGAAAACCTGACACGAAAATAAAAATAAATTAATAAATTAGTTGCTCAGAGTACAACTGTCTTATGGCCAGAAAAACACACTTCCTATGAGAGACTCAAAGAGGTAATCTTATTTTAGTTTATTGAAAGGTAATTTAAGTAAGGAATAATTGTGAAGTACAACTAATCAGGCAGCACGTAATTTAAGACTGGAGACAAAGGTATGAGAGCTGATAGCCACAGTCCTCCGATTTCAGGCTGGAAACGCAGTTAACGGAAAGCAGAAATTTTAACCTGAAGTTAATGTTCTACCTCGAACGCTGGCACAGGAAGTTTTGAAGGTGTAACCTGAGCACCCAATAACAGAAAACAAACAGAAGAACCCAGTGTTTCTTAATTTTTAACGCCTGTGTTTCTGCGTGCTTGTTTTTTTGAAACCACATGGAGATCTGCTTCTGAGAGAAAGCTCTCTTCCTTTTTCCAGCTAACATTATTTGCCAACCTTCCTTTTCATTGTTTAGCGCCACAATTCCCCCCTTTCACTTACGCCCTCTCCGCCGAGGTATTCACAAAAACCCTCTGAGGTCTTCTCCCTTTCCAATCCTCCCCACACAGACATTTTTTTGTTCACGTACGAACACATGAATCAACCCGATGATTTGGCCACTTCCCATGGGGGAACATCGGCAGCATGCAGCACGGGTGGATTCAGTGATTTAGGAATACACACTTTTTAATCCACACCACCAGCAGCTGTTCCTTGCGCGGTCTCCCAGGCCGTGGACAGGTGCCACAGGTGGGAGCAGGAGCTGCCAGCACCGATCCTGCACCCCGTCCATGGGTGCTCCCAGCCTACCAGCACAGGCTGTGCTCCCGGGAAAGGAAACCAGCCTTTGCAATACAGCACGGCCTCTCCTCTGCAGGATACAGCTCTCTGCATGCATCTAACAACATCTCAGTATTTCTCCACCCCCTCCCCATGTTTCTCCTTTTTGTCAAGCTCTCCAGCATTTGTTCTGGGATCTAATTAAGGTCCCTTGCCACCACGGCAAGAGGGGGGCAAGGTCTAACAAAACAGCATTAATGAACCGATTGTTTTCGCTGGGCACATACAGAGTTCTAATCCCCAAGACTGGAACATATCTACACTTGGAAAAAAAAAAAATTAAATCTAAAGGAGTCTGTGTTGTTTACATTTCTGCAAGACTTGAACTAGAAGCCCTGTAAAACTGGCATAATCTAGCAGCACCTCAGAACTTATTTTTAATGGGAGTTTTATTCTGATTAGGACAGGCAGCTTCATTTTGTTTCCTCTTCTGAGCATATGCAGAAGTCTCGCTCCTACCATCTGACTCTCCTTCAAAGAGATGAGCTTCCCGTAAACTTCATTAGTTAGATGCCATTTTATAGGTAATTCAGAACCTCTTCCCACCTTTCTGGGTTATTAAATCTATTAACATCCCAGGATATTGTTATGTAAGTACTGCTCATCTCCATTATGCAGCAGAATAGACGAGAGCGATTAGAACCAAGTTTGCCTTGTTTCATCTCACTCCTTGTGTGAACTCAGGCACCAGAAGCCAAGAAACCCTTCAGGGGATGAAGCTTGGATATTGAAGGGAAAGACAACCAAAGGAGAACCAAAGAAGTCCATGAGGGGAAAGAAACATGGGCACTTCAGGTGAGAGTTGTAAGGGAGAAGGTACTGTGTTTCCTTGCCCTGCAAGAGCAAATTCTTCACTCTTCCCAGCATTCATGTCCTTGTTCTCTCCCTTCATCTTAATCCAACTTCCAGTAACATCCAAGGATTTTAATAACACCTACAGTCAACCCCCTGGAAGGATCCTCTCCAAGTAATGTCTCATTTAAATGCTACAGAAAGTGTTCCTCTTGACTCTACCCCCCTCTTGCAACTGGCTCCCCAGTTGGCTTTTGAACAAACTGCTGAAAGAGGTTAATTTTTAGACAAGAAGTCAGTCCTGGCCACAAGTCATCTGCAAAAAGAGCTCTCCACTAGAATAGAAGTCTCGAAAATAGAATCCTGAACCTTTCAATTAAGCATGAGAACTCCTCTATGTCATCCAAAGGGGAGGAAGTTTTACAGCCCAAACTTTGAAGGTTGCCTCCTATTCCCATTCTCTGTAATAAGATACTCACTGAAAATCTGACTCTCAAATACAGGATAAAATGTAACATTTTACAAAGCAGGATGCATACTGGAAGAGCCATGGGATACCACACACAAGCAACAAGAAAAATGCAAGGAGGAAACTCCAGAAGAGGAGGAACTAAACTTCTTTTTACTAAAAGAAATCAAGGAGTATTTTTAAAGCAGTACTGAAGGACTTCTTCAACATACTTTTCAAACTTTAACTGATTTTCAGGACGCTCCTGGGAAGCAAACACATCCATATTAATAATCTCATTAAACAAGTGGGGTGAACGGGACAGAAAAATGATGGCACTGTTATAGGGCCAAGAGAGAAGTCAGCATCAGTTCAGTGATATCTCTTGTGTATTTCAAATGCAAACCTACGTCCCTTGTCCACTGTTCTACTGTCATCACACATTTTGGAAAGTAAGAGCCAATGCCAGAGAGGGGGACAGCAACTTCAGCCCTCTGCTTCACATCCCATCTACTTGTTAAATCCCTGCCTGCCCAGCTTGGTCACCTGCCCTTCTGGACAATAAAGCGTCTTCTAGTGGGAGCCCTTCTGCTGAGGAGAGCATCACACAATGCAAACAGAGCTCATCACACGCTGTTTGCTCTCCCATCCTCCCTGCAGGACAGGATCACGTGCAACAGTGGTGATGTTCTTCAGTAAACGCACCTTTGCAGGCAGCGTGGGACAGCAGGACCGCAAGGGATGGCTGCTAAGAACACAAACGCTGCTGTGTGTTTATGTAGATGGCAAAGAAACATCCAAACCAGAGTTTGTTTTGTCCTTTGCTCCCATGTTCATGGTCCCACTGGCCTGGGCAAGCACTTGTTACCCCACACAGGTTTTGGACAGGGTTAAGACAAGGTTTGGCTGTTCCGAGGAACCAACACTGCCAGAAACAGGCTGGATGTTGAAGCCTTCGAGTCTTCTGGCTATCACACGCACAAGGCACTTCCCTGAAGACAAAAACATTGAACTCCATTCAGAATTAAGCAGGAGGCTGACAAAATAAAGGAAAGCTTGGCTGGATTGCAGTGAGCTACAGTGGGGCACACCTCATCTTTCTTCACCCCCAGTCCTGCCTAAAACGCTGAGGACTTTGTAGAATCCTTTAGGTTGGAGGAGACCTCAAGTCCAACCATTAACCCAGCACTGCCAAGTTCACCACTAAGCCACGTCCCCAGGTGCAATATTTTGGAAGTTGACTCCAATAACGTTTCCTGCGTGAGAGTGCTCAACCTAATTTCATTTCAGGCACAACTGTAATAAAACTACTTTTTATTACAACACATAATTAGTGGCTAACTTTCCAAACTGAAAATGGCCATGAAATTCAGAATCAGGCTATTCACCTACAAACCAGTAATTTTTCTGCTCGAGCTCTCCCCAGATATAAAGCCACTTACATTGACAAATGCCACAGAATTACAACTCTGACCTATTGGGTAAATAAAGTCAATGTGATTTAAAATTATTCGAAGGGCTGGGAGTTGGACTCGACAATCCTAATGGGTACCTTCCAACCAAGGATATTCTATGGTTCTATAAAATTCCAGAAATCCTATGCTTACAGGGACTCTCAACCCGGCACATACATTCAGAAACTAAATACATCATCTAGAGGTAGTAAACAGATTTGTAATGGGTGTCACTTATCCCTGTCAACTGTGCTGATGAATAACACTGTTAGCATGGATCAGATCGCCCACCAACTACAATCACAGGCTTCCCCTGTCCAAGAGCCACGCAACTTCTCCAATTAGTTGCTCAGAACTAATTCTCAGATGCAATTTTCAGTCAGCAGTTTCTTCTCCTTCCTTAGCATATTCCTTTTGCAGGCATTGCCCACAGCACCAGCCTTGCTCAGCCACCTCCCTCCCTCCCTTCCACACTCCGGCATCGTGTCCCAGACCTAATCTCTCCTCACAGCTTTTGAGCACAGCTCTTCCAGGCAGCTGACATTTAAATAAGCTCTGTATTGACTTTCCCCTGCTGTACCTCAAGTCCTCCTTGTTTTCCTTATGTTCATATTCCAACTCTGCTGCTCTGCAGCTCCTTCCGAAGGTAATGGAAGCGGAGCTGGACTGATAATCAATAAATACCTTCACCCTGCAATCCCTCAGAGGCCCAGTCCAGAAGGAGATTTCCCTCTCTTCCCATGCATATTCACTATTTTGGATAAACTTTTAAAAGACAGGAAAAGGTTCTTTCCCAAATCTGCAGCATGTTTCAGACAACGCTAAGCCTGTGAACCTTCCTTTAACTCGCATTAAACCGATACAACTTTTAATTAAAAAAGTAATTTTGAAAAATTGCTTGTGCGGTGCGGAAGGTGATGTTCAGACAGCATCACTGATCCCTGGAGTTCTGCAGCCTTGAGTTTAATAAACTGAATTTTCAAAAGTAAACACAGCTCGCATCAGCACGAACCTTCTATTTTAGCCAAGTATTTTCCATCCTTTCCTTGCTTAGCCAGAGGAGGATGTTTTCAGAGCATCACACTCCAAACACTGCATGGGTGTCACCGGACTGGAAAGGCAGAAAATTCCCAGCCCCTGGAGCAAGGGAGGCAGGTGAGGCATCTCCTCTCCCACCCAGGACCACCAGAGCTGAGGAAGGAACTCACAGCCCACCTGCCTCTTGGTGAAGAAAATCCCAGGCCCAGGGACTGCCCTAAAATTTACACCTGAGCCTCAGCAATCCTGCCCTCACACAGCAGCTCCTGCCTCCTCCAACTGATATTTAGGATTTATTTTGCCTAATTTGTTATTTCCCGTAGTAGGTAATCCAGCAAGGGGGAGGGGCAAAGGGCAGAACAAAAGCAAAATAAAAACCAAGCCAAAGTATCTTTCCCTAGGCAGAAACAAATCAAAAACACTCTCAGGTTTCCTTCTGTTTGTTTTTATAACTGTTCACCTGGTCTTTTTTTTTTTCCTTTTTTTTTTTTTTTGCAAGTTCTTTTAGAAGAATCATTTGAATTATCTTTACTCCACAACTTCAAAAAGATGCTCCATGACAGTGGGTGTCATTTCTCCCTTTTCTCTCCTCTTTCCCCCACATCAATTTATCCCAATTATCCAACTGCCCAGCACACAGGCTCAAACAAGTGCTGGGAAGCCAGGATTCTTGGATTCATTTCCCAACTGCATTTCTAGCAGCTCATTAATTTCCCTGAGAGCTGGTTTGCTCCTCTGTACAGCAGGGAGAGGTGCGTTGTGCAGCTTTATCCCTGTTTATAAAACAAATACCCTGAGAATCCAGGCACGCTGTGCTGATCTGAAACACCAGGCATTCTGTTATTATACATAAATAAATATAAATACAGCATCTACCATTTTCACTCTACTTAGTTCTATTTCTACTATTTTGAAACTTCTGATGTTGTTAGAAATGCCAAAAGGAGATGATTTCATGTTCTCACACCTATTCCACCAGGAAATGGTAGGCCTGAATGCAATTTCTTCCTTCTGCCAAAAACGTACTTCTAACTGTATTTTCTCCGTCAAACCTTCCTAAGAAAGCAACTTTAAAGGTGTTGTTCGCAGCTGCAGTGAAATAAACATTCAGTACTACCCATGCTGAGCGAGGTATTTCATCCTCACATCCTTTAACTCTGAGCACCACCACTGATTAGCCCATAAAACTTAATTCTGGAGAGCGTTTTATTAAATATGCATTTGGATTTGGTCTCAGTTCCATAAAATATTTAATCTTGTGCCTAAACATTAAGTACCCCACCAAGTCTGCATTTTAGGCTGTCTGGTAACACACACAACAAACTCCAGAAGATAAAACACATTCATTCTTTATCTGAAGAGCTCCACTCAACAGATCAGCCTTTCAGAGATGTGCCAGCTTCAGCTCTAACTAGCTCTTCACACTTTTTTTAAGACTAATAGGCTCCACATATTCATCTCCAAACGGTATAAATTCCCTTCCTCTCTTTCCCTTTTAAATATGTCAGGCAACATTACAAAAAAATAACATCGGTGCCACAGTTATGCAATAAGCAGCATGATAACCATTAAACTGCACTTTAGAGAGAGTGGGCTGAATTAAAAAATAAAACAACAAAAAGGAAAGAGGGGAAAAAAGTTTAAAAGTTCACCTTTAAACCTTGGGATCAGGGAGGGTTTCAGCACTACCACTCTTCCTTGCTTATTCTAGACTCCCTGTTTTGCTGCCCTTCTTCACTGATGCCTCATGGCTGTTAATGGAAGCCTGAATATACACGCCATGAACTGCAAAAATGGATTGAATCTGGCTGGAAAGGGCTTAAACGTTCAGTAAGAAGATGAAGAATCTCAAAAGTGGTTTTAGTATGTGTGTACATTTTGTCAGAGTATACCAACAGCACTATATATTCTTTTCTTGCAACACTTAGCAAGCCTTCTCTTTTCATAAATATAGGTCAACAGAGCTAAACTCTGTTTTTGCCTCAACTCCCACTTTAAATGCATAAAAAATTAGATTTTTAGGGAGCAGAATGAAAGGAATGGTGTATTTCATGCTATTATATACCCAGCCAAGGATCCCAAAGGGTTTGTTTGGGCTTTAAAAACAAAACAAAAACCCTTGGCATTTGTCAGACTAAAACCATTTTTCTTTGGTCTTTGCACAACCATCCTTTCCAGATTTGAATAAATAACATCAAACAAATTATTCTGACTTCCATTACCATGCAATGCACAGAAGTTGTTCAAGGATAGACGGAGCAGAGTGTGAAGCATTTGGGGACTCTGAGGAGGACCCTGCAGAGCCCCCACCAGACCTGGAAATGCTCATTCCAACCCCTCCACTCCCCTCTTGTTATTTATATTTAAGCAGCCTTATATTGCCCCAAAAAGAAATTATTCAGCAGCCACAGATAACAAGTTTAGCAGCCACCACCACAGGGTATGGCTGTACCCATAAATGCATGGAGGGGGATGAAGGTATTAACAAAATAACAAAAATACTGATTTAACTCTGGGCTACACATCAAGTTTTCAACCTCACCCTCCATTTACTGCCCCTTGCAAATGCAGGTGTGATTTAACACAGCCCATTCAGCAAATGCCCAGGCCTAACTGAATAATAGAATATAATATAGAATAATA
The DNA here is from genome assembly GCA_013398955.1 of Callaeas wilsoni. Classification (NCBI taxonomy): domain Eukaryota; kingdom Metazoa; phylum Chordata; class Aves; order Passeriformes; family Callaeidae; genus Callaeas; species Callaeas wilsoni. The sequence continues at coordinate 7,980 of VWPU01001618.1, read as the reverse complement.
CCCTTAAATATAATTGTGTGCTATAGAGATACAATATATTTCTATATATATTATGTAAATACTGTAATACCCTTAAACTGCCTTTTGTTTTAACATCAGCCCAGGAATGCAGGGTGAGAACTCATAAATGATACTGTCAGCTGCAGATGTCAGATATTTTATGTTTACTGCACGTTGCAGTGGGGAACATAACCCTTATGCTTTCACAGGAGGTTTAAGGCACAAGACAGTCACTAAGCATTTCTGATACAATATTTGGGCTCCACCATGCACAAACTCACTGATCACAACGCAGATGAAGACTTTCCCATACCACACCAAGCCAAAAAGCTTCAAAACACAATTTAAGCAGCATTTTCCTCTTTTCTCCACCACTTTCACCAAAATGTCCCAGCAGCAATCCCTTCCTAGGAGCCACCTTCCTCCATTCCTGCTCTTGGCTCTTTGCTGGCACTGGGGCTGTTTTGTTTTTAGTCTCAAGCCACTCATTTCCCCCAACATCCCCTCCAGACCACCTGCAGTGGTTGAAAAGTTAATCCAAGATGCTTCCAAAGTCCCGCTGAATTAACCTTTAGGAAGTCTTGAACTCGTCCTAGAGAGGACTGCAGCACACAGATTGTGCATAGAGAGGTGAACACCATAAACGAGGGAGGATGTAGATCATAGGGAAAAAAACAGAGAGAACCTGAGATACCACGGTTTGCTTAACACATGAATTGGAATCTGTAACTCCATGCACCAGCCATCAGAACCACTAATTCCACACAAAAGCAACCCCATAACAGCCAACACATCAGTCACTAACTAGCTCCAGCTCTGCATCACAACCAATGCCCATCCTTCCTGCAAAGCCAGAAATGCTTCCAAAGGCTGAAATCAGCACTAGACCCTGTCGATGATTAAGCACCAGGTTTTAAACACCCTTTGCAGAAGAAGAAAGAACTGTAAGTAGCTCAGCACTGTACAGGGACATAAACTATAACCTGAAGGTAAATCCTGAAACACAAGTTTGTGCTGCCTAAAACAGCCATCAATTGTGATGCCGAGCGATCAAGCCAATCAAAAATTCACTCTTTCAAACCAGAAACTCCTTGGAAACACAGTGGCCTGCCCAGCCTCCCATTCACCTCCCAAAAGGCTGCTGTTTGTAACTGCTGATGAGGCACTGTTCAAACCCAGAAAGCAGCAGGCAAGGAATGAGCACAAATTACCCAAAGAAACAGCCACAATAAACAAAACTCTTTTTTCCCGCAGTACAAACTCTCTCCATCAAATGATAAGCTAACCAGACAAATAAGACAATTAAGTAAGTGAAGGTTACTGGGTTAGGACGAATTATTTGTTCTGCAGGAGGTTGCAGCTGAGGGGTTCCTCCGCGCCTGCCACGCCTGGCTGGGCTAACAGCGCGTGGCTCCTGTGCTCCACATCAGCTCACGGGCACCGTGGGCTAGCAGTGGTCCCAAACTCCACTGCTACACATCAGCCATGCTGCTTGTGGCATAACCAGCTGAATTCCTGCACGAGCTGGCAATGAATGCTCCACGTACTGCAGAATGAATCTGTCTCACACGCACGAGTCACTGCACGGACAGGTGATTTTGATATAGTGGATTGTCTTAGAGGCAGGCATAAACAAACCATGGGAAATTATTGTGTGCTGCTCCCTACAGAGGCAGTGGTGCCAGGGAGACAGGGGTTTGCTCGTTTGCTTTAACACGAGCTGAAAAATTGTGGTCAGCAGCACTTTCCCTTCTGATCTTCCCGAAAACTCTACCCATCTTTCCACATTAAAGGTACAGCTGTCAACGAAGTTAACCTGTCCATGTAACGTTAGCAAAAATGTTACACAAAAAAACCCACATCACAACTTTTTGTAGCTAAAATCATCCCACTCCTCAACAGTTTTCTTCATGAAAATGAGAACAGTGACCACCCTGAAAAAGGCAATTTTCATTTTTCCCCCTCGAGGTTCAGAGAGAGCCAAAACTACTAATTGCTCCACTCCCTGGAGCAATATGAAACAGGACCCAGCATCCATCTGTATTACCACTGAAATACCAGCATGACCCTTAAATTCATATTCAGAGTATTAAAACATGACCTTGCGACGCTACCAGAAAAAACCCTCTGCTTGCTGGCCAGACAGACACCAGATTCACTCTGTGCTGGTTAAATGCCCAGCCACCCTCCTCGTTCCCATGAAGCAGTTAAGTATTTCTCTGAAGTTGTTCAACAACTGTGAAGGTCAAGTATTGTCCTGACTGGCCAGTCACAAACAAACCCACCTTTCATGTCAATCTGGGCTTCAGCCAGAGTAAAACCCCAAGCAGAGGGCGAAAAGGACAGGAAATTACTACCAAAGGGTCCACACCTGCTCTCCAGAGCACAGCTGATGCTCGCACAGGGTTTAGCTGACCCAGCCAGAGACCTGAAAATTGGGGCCAATGCAGTGGATGGGAAAGAACTGTTGTTTTTTTTTTTCATGTGTAAAACTCATAGTTTCAGCTAAAATACGAAAATTTTAAAAAGAGCTTCAGTGGCACTTCTGAAGAATAAAAAAAAAAAAGAAAAAAAAGCTTTGGAAGCTTTAGATTTGAAGCTTCACAAGCTTCTTATGAAAAATGCAAGCTTTGAAAAACTTCTGAAGAATTAATATTCTTACTTTGGGCTCTTCTACTGCCAACGGACTACGGATGCTGTAACTAATAAAAAATAATTAATGCCAATAAACAGGCCCTTCACAAGGCTTCAGCTTCTCTCCTCCATCAAAGACTCAACTCATTCATTGGGACACCGTACAGGAAACAAAATTCACCCACAGAACTTGTCTTTTCTACTTGTGGTTCCTCTGTGCTGTAACTCACAATTAAAATCCTCCCAAGTGCGAGGAAAGGAATCTGATTTTATTAATAAGGACTCAGCTCAAAAGCAGCTCCAGAGCACGGCAGAGACCTCACCTGGAACAGAACTGGGAAAGAGCTGGGAGTTTGTGCACCAGCCCTCCCAAGGGCCCAGGTCTCATGCTGGGAATGAAACAACCAAGAAGTTCTCAGGAGTGCTCCGAGCATCCCACACTCCACCAAGCCAAGTCCTGGCACTCCTGAGAGTCTGGCCACGTCCTGCAAGATTCACAAGAGCTCATTTTATTGATAAACTCCATCTCAGTGTGCAAACACCCTCAAAAATGCAACAGTCTCACAGCATCAGCCACCTCCTCACCGGTTTCAGCACGTCAGGAAAAGGACAGTGACAATGTTGGGTTTTAGTATGTGAGGAGCTCCTTACTCCAGGGGAGAGCAGAGGTAGAAAATGCCTCAGCTGTTGGGCATTATTTTAGAAATCCTGACATTCCTTTCTCCAAGGGCTTCAGTGGAGCAGCGTGAAACAGCTCCAGACACCTGCAGGGAACACCACAAAGCAGGAAGGGACCTTTCCACCATGCACTGCCAAACCCACCACGAGGAGCCCTTCTGCACAACAGAAACCCCACAGAAGCACGAGGAGGAAGCTGATAAATTGGCAAAAAACCCCTAACTGGTGTCAAGGCCAGGCCTACAACCTCTGCTGCTCCTGCCAGGCTCCGTGGCACACTGCAGACTGGCACTGCAACACCGTGCAAGGTGACATCAGAAGTCAGACCTCAAGCTCCCTCTTTAGAGAGGCACTCGTGGTCTGATGCCTAAGGAAAACAACAGCTACTGGCAGAGACAGAGATCAGAGACAGAGACAATGCAGAAAGGTGTTAAACTGATGGAGTAAATTAATTAGCTGGGGTCCAAGCAGAAGCAATGCTGTTGGTCCAGCAGACTGTGGTTCCACCTTCCCACGGGGCAACACCAGTAAATCAAGACAAGGAGGCTGATCAGAAAGTTGTAGTGACACATCCACACAGATTCTGAAGATACAGCACAAAACAAAGATGTGTAAGATCAGTGAAAGGCAACAATTAGCCAGCAGAATTTTCCATCATGGGAGACTATCGAGACAAGAGCTTGGATAAATTAAGCAAATCGGGTATCTCGTAGTCAAAAGCTTTTTAAAGACAAACAAGAGCTGCAAATATGAGCTCAGATTGCTGGGCATAAATCACCTTCTGAATGCTTAAAGGTTGGAAGAGAACTCTGCCCAGGGACAACATCCCCTTCACTGCCCACTCGCAGATCTCTGTGCAGCTCCTCCAGCTGAGTGGCACAGACCCTGCCTGTGACTGGAGGGCACTGGGCCACATCCCTGGATTATTCACAGCGCTGACGTAGCAATGCAGACACAGATCCACCTCATCCGTGTCACTCTTTGGAGACTGCATGATCATAGCTCAGCCCATGCGAGAGCAACATGAGGAACACCTTCTGTACAGAAGAAATTCTCAAGATTTAAAGTTTTAACACAAGCTAACAAACGCCAGGGATGAAAGAAATCCTGGGATGAAAGATCTCCATGACACCTGCTTTGAATAAAAAGACATTGCTACAAAAATATCACAGACCTGCTGGTCTAGAGCCTTTGCTTCATGTCATTCCCCAGACATCAATTTGCAATAGAGGCACACAAAAGCAGCATTACACAGATTACATGCTACTCCCCTGCACTGCAAACAAAATCCACCCAGCACTACCACCACAGTCCGAAGCACCACAGCACCAAAGCCACTTCCCCTGGCTGTTCCTAAGAGGACTTTGCTAAGGATAAGGGTTCAGCACTCATTTGCAGAACCGACAGCTCCTCCTGCAAACTTCGCTCTGGCTCAGCTTTCCCAAACACTCCCCATTTTTCCTCGTGTTCACAGGCAGGTAAGCAGTGCTACCAAGCCTTTGGCACTGACAGCTTTTATCCTCAGTTCGTGCATCCTCCAGGCAAACCCCCACGCCTGGATGCTCAAACCAGTTCATCATCTTCAGCATCTGTAACTTCACTGCTTTCTACACAACAAAACACATAGTAATTATTTAATGTTTGGTTGTAACGGCACCCAGGAGCCCTAAAATCAAAAAACCACAAGGCTGAGATCCCACCACGCCTCTCACCCCACATACAGGTAAGACATCAGGTGGCTCCCTGTGCTGGAACAGCCCAGCCCCCTGCACAGGTGACAGGTGACACTCTGGGTGTGTACAACCAGCTCAGAGAAAAGAGGGAAGAGCAAGGCACCGACAAAACGTGGTTTGCTCAGTTTTATGCCACATGGCTCATTTACTCACTGCTGGCAGCTTCCACAAAACCAGGCTCGTCAAGCACCTGACTGTATACACAGGTAATGATTATAAAGCCAGCTCAAGCGGGGCTAAAAGTACACAAAGATCTAGCACAAAAATAAAAAAGTGCAATCCTCTCCCAGGTGGAAAACAGGACTTTGAACGTAACAGGTGGATTATATAACAATTATTTTGCTCCCAGTTCTCAAAATATTTTTTTTAAATACCCTCACAGACCAAAAACTGTCATTACTGAGGAGCAGTAGCAATTTTACTCTGTTAAACAGTCAGACTTACCCACCTCTCTCAGGGCCAAACACAAACTCAGCCCCCACACAAGGACCAGGGCAAGGCCTGGAGCATCCACAGCTCTCCTCCCTGGATTCTGCCCAAGGAAAAGATTATTTCCTAATGCTGCTTTTTGTTTGCAACGGGGCATAAACTTCAAGGGGAGGGTTCACTGCTGTGCTTGGAGAAAGCAGCACGGTTGGGTTGTTGCTACAGTGGAAAAGCCTTAATATCCAAAAAATGCACCTCGCATCGATGGTTGGGTCCCACACCCAGGATCCAACCTGAGCCAGACCCCTTTGTTCGGGAACCCTTTCTCCCCAAGCCTGGGGCCTTCTTGGTCCTGCAAGCACATTGGAGTCTTTTCAGATGTTTCTTTGCAGAGCCAGGAAAAAGATAAACACGTGACCCATCACAAAAACATCCACGAGGCCTCTCCATCTCAAAAGAGAAGGACACCACCAAGGCACCGCCCCACGCAGACGCACTCCCTGTCCCAGCCACGGAAGTTAAAACCCACTGGCCACAACCTCTCCTCCTTTCTTCAATCTGAAAGAGACTCCTCACCATTCAGAGCTCAATGTTTAAGTGGGCTGCCGGAGCCTTGCCTCCAAAAGGCAACAGCAAACACAAAAAAAAGGAAAAACAAACCCACAAAAATCCCCCCTCCCTGCCCCCAAAGCTTGAGCAGAGGGCGAGGAGCAGAGAGGGAAAGGGGGACGAGGCACACGGGGAAGGCAGCCGGGTGCTCCCCTTTTCTGCCTCCCTTTTATTCCTGCTGAGTGTAGTAACACTTGAACTGGCTCTCTTTATTTGCAGCCGGATACGCGCTTTCAAAGATACTGTACTACTGTGTAGGCCAAGCAGGGACTCTCTTTCTTCCCTTGGTTAGGGCTTTTGGGAAAATAATTATTCACCAGAACTGCCATCGTGAACAGAGCAAGCTAAATCAATGTAGCTTTGTATGGGCCATTGCCACTGCAAAGCAAATACTCCATCAAGACATGGATCAGTGAGAATTTTATCACTAGGAATCCTTATGCACATCTTTGTGTATTTTTAATATCCACCTTATTGCTGGGCCTGCCCCCTCCCTCCCCATGCTCCTGCACCCCACCCTCCCCACGGATTTGTCTTGTGCCACTGGCAGCTATGGGGCTTGGCCGTGAGATTCGCACCAGTACGAACACCTTAAATACACAGGTTTATTCCCCTTAAAAAAATTATAATAAAGCATTGGTGCAGAGCAGATTTATTCACTGAACAGGTTGATTTATTTAACAGACTTGACATACATCAAAACCTACTATAGGCTTACATAATTGTTATCCATTTAGCAGGTCTGGTTCTTTTGTCAAGTATTTGTTTTTCAAAAGTGATTCACTAAAGACTGCTGCCTTCTGCACAGCTCACATACCTTAACAGATGCAGTCTTGCATGGGGTATTAGCTAGAGTGACTTTAAATTGCATCCTACCTGCTTGAGCGCTGCCGCTATTTTTTTAGCCTCTGTATTATTCCTTCACTAAACCACACGCACACACCAAAAAAAAAAAAAAAAAAAAAATTAAAAACAGAAAAGCAAGAAGCAGGAGCGTGTGTAGCGGCACACCGAGCCCCGCTGGCAGCAGCGTGTGCCGTGGGCTCGGTGTTACCGCAGTACCACGCCGCTCCAGCGATGCCAGCAGGTACCTCCGGCGCGGCACAGCCGAGTACCAGGATGTTGATGGCTGCACAGAGGTTTCGGGGCCGGCGCGGGGCAGGGGGGACGAGCGAACCGCCGGGCGGAAACCGGGGGGAACCTCCGGCAGGATTTCAGGACCGCGGAGCCGTTTTGTTTTCCCGCAAGAGGCTCATTGAGGCCTCGGCTCGCACAGGCGCACCGCTCCCTCCGGCCTCACGCATCCACCCACGGCTCCCGGCCGCGAATCCCCCAAATACGCACCCATCCTGCGCGGGTTCCCAGCGGGAGGCGGAACGCGGCGGAGCATCACCCCGAGCAAACCGATCGCCTCGGCGTTCATCGCCGGTCCCTCACGGCTTGTTTGGGTTCATCTATCACACCGAGCATCGCTCGCTCGTCTCGGAGCCGAGGAAGGATTTCATCTTCCCCCTCGCTCCAGCATCCTCCTCGCACACACACACCGGGCACATCCCGGGGCTCGGGGATGGCAGCGCCCGGGTGCCGACCGCACGGACCCGGCGCTCCGCCGCCCGCCAGACAGATGGTTAATTACATTCACAGCCGCATTTTGCGCTGGGATAGAGTTTCAGACAATGAGCCAGTTTTATTTGATTAGCCAGTTCTCTAGTTTAATGCGCGCGGTGACAGCTACTCCCAGGGCTGGGGCTTTTTTTTATTTTTTCCCCCTTAAATAAAAATCAAAATCCCATCCCCCCTCCTTCATTATGTTTTTGTTCTGGCCGAGGCTGAAGTAAGCGCGGCCCCCGCGGCCGCCGGGGGGGCCCGGCAGGTCCCGCTGCCCCCGGGCCCGGCGGGG
>VWPU01001615.1:8921-19256 GCA_013398955.1 Callaeas wilsoni | reverse complement strand
GCCGCCGCCGCCGCCGCCGTGCTGCTGTTGGGGGGCGTCTCGGAGCCGGCCCAGCTGGAGATGCTCCAGAGGGGAATTCCGGCTGCCAGGAGCTGCTCGGCGTCCGTGCTCATGGCGGGAGGTGATCCATGGACGGGAGAGCACCGGGAATGGGATCAACCTGCGGGCAGGGCACGGGGATGAGGCCTGCAGGGCGTGGAAGTCCCGGTCCCCACATTCCTCTCGGATTGGGAACCTCCATCCACCACCCCCTGACTCCCTCCATCAACCCCCTCCCTGCCTACACACCTCCACGTCATTCCTCAGGCTGGAGCATCCTGGTTTTTTGGGATCTCAGGGGCTGTGAGGTGGGGTGGGAATTAACCCTGCGTGGGGCTCCTCGGACCAGGTGGGACTGCCCACGAATCCCAACCTGGACCGGGAATCAATCCCAACACGGCCCAGGAATCAATCCCAACGTGGCCTGGGAATCAGTCCCAACCCGGCCTGGGAATCAAAGCCATCCACCTTAAGGAGCCCCCGCAAATCTCCAGGATTTCATTCACCCTGCCAAGGAGAAAGCGAGCTGGGAATATTTTACCTCTCGGTATTCCGGGGATTGAAGGAGCCTCACGCCTTCCTGCCGGGGGGAAGCAGCCGCCGTGGGAAGATGCTCCGGTGGGATCCGTCGCTGACGGAAAGTCCTGCTTGACCTGGATCAGATGACCGGGAAGATCCGGACCTTTTAAAGCGAAAGACAGAGCAGGGATGGACACGCGGGATCTTCCCCCTCTCCCGCATCCCTACGCCGCAGGCATCGGCTTTCCATGAAAAAAAATAAACGCGGCGCAACTTTCTGCTCTAGGATTTCCGCTGGAAAACAGCGCAGTGCCCTCTCCGCCCTCCTCCCGCCGGGCTGCGCTGTCCTGCGGCTCCCGGCCGGAGCATTCCCGCTCCAGCGGCTCCTTCCCGGCGCTGCGGAGGGCGGGATCCGCAGCCCGGCCCCCCCCCCCCCCCCCCCCCGCCCCCCCCCCCCCCGCCCGGATCCCGAATCCCGCATCCCGAATCCCGCACCCCGCCCTCGCATCCCCCGCGGCTCCGGGGGGAGGCAGGAGATGGAGAAGGAATGGTTGCCTTGGCAACGCATCCTGCATCCCGCATTCCCGCCGCGCATTCCCGCCTTCCCTGCGCTCATTCCCAGCGCTGCAGGGCCCCCGGCTCCTTCCCGCGGGATCTCCTTCCCTGCGGCACCGCATCCCGGGATTCCCGGCATGGAGATGTGAGAAGCAGCCCGGCCTGGCCCCACGTCCAGACCCACCGGGAATTCCGTCCCAAATCGGAGTCTTCACTGGAACTGGGAGGAAATTCCGTCTATTTGGGTTTTTTAAAAATCAGTTGCCGGGTTCGGGCCTTCTTTTGGATGAGAGGGATCCAGGGAATCTTTGTGCCAAGAAATCCCTGGCAGCAGCTCAGCCCAGGTCATGGAATCATAGAATCATGGAGTCATGGAATCATGGAATAAAAGGATCATTAAATTTGGAAAAGCCCCCTAAATTCATGGAATCCAGTGTTAATCCAGCACTGCTCCGGGTCCCCAAGTGCCACATCCACATGGATTTAAATCCCTCCTGGAATAAGGGTTCCAGCACTGCCCTGGGAGAGAAATTTTCCCAATAGCCAACCTAAACCTCCCCTGAGGCCATTCCCTATCATCCCCTCTTTTATTCCCTGGGGGCAGAGCCCAATTCCCACCTAATTCCTGTCAGGGACTTGTAGGGAATGAGATCCCCACCAGATCCTCCTTTTTTTCCAACATTCCCATCTCTCTAATCTGATTTATCCCAACCCTGGCCAGGAAATGATGGAGCAAACGTGCCTCAGTCATCCCAAAATCACAGCATTGAGAATTTTTGGGAATTTGGAGCTGGCTGAATGAGCCCATCTGGGGCCTGACTGCCGGGATGGGAATAGGGACAAACATTCATATGATATTCCTGGGAATGGGCTCAGAAATCCTGGGAAAACAGGTGGATTTTCTCCTTGCTGCCTAAATCTGTGACCGTGGTTAATGGTGCAGCTGGCACTGATCCCGCTGGGAATATCCAGGATCCAGAGAATGCTGGCACCCCGTCTCCAGCCCCAATTCCATGGGGTGTTCCAGTGGGATAAAGGACAGCGGGATCCCGCTGTGCTGACACAGAAATTCCCGGGTGCCAGCCCCAGCCCAGGAGCTCCGGGCGTTCCCGCTGCAGCCGGAGACCGGAAAACATGGAATTAAACAATGGAAGCAGCCGCAGATTTCACGGCCCCTCCGCCTCCCGGAGCAACAGGAAACCTTTAAATGCTCCTTTACTGTAAGGGAGGAAACTCCGCCGTGGATCCGAGCCACGCTCTGATCCCAGAATTCCACGGAAAACTCTGGGTCGGGAGGAGCAGGAATAACCCTGGCTCCAGGGGGACCATCCCAGGTGGTTGGAGCCTCGCTCTGGGATAAGGATGCTCTGATTAGGAAGCTTCGGCTCTCTTCCCATTCCGGGAGCATCCATAAAACCCTGGGATATCCCCAGCAGGAAGGGACCCGCAAGGAGTCCAACTCCTGAAAATCCTGGGATTCTTCTCGATCCCACCCTCGGGAGCTGCCCCGGGTTCCAACCTCAGAGCCCGCTCTGATGCTGAGGGAAGAGCAGCGTTTGCTCGGTGCATCCCAAGGAACCTGTGGATCTCGGGATCAGCAGTTCCGGGATTTTAAGACCTGGGGTTTGTAGGAAGCCTCTAAGTCAAGGAATTCCAAGGAAACAGCCCTGGGATTTAGTGGGATGTGGTGTTCAGCTCTCCTTATCCTGGAATCCAGTTCATTTTCCTCTTTATTCCCATTATCCCTGTTCAGGGATCACTGTCCTGCTCCGCCACCAGGGCTGGATCCCAAATCCACGCCGAGGAGCTGGGAAAAGTGGGAAAAGAGGAGAGGAGCTTGTGGACGCTGGGAATAAACGAACCCTTAAATGGGGTGGGATTTTCCTGGAGGAATTCTCACTTAAAGGGTCCCGCTCCCCTTTTCCAGGTAAATCCCCCATGGAATCTCCGTACACGGGGCTTTTCCACCCCTTGGATCTTCCCTGAGCCTCCGACAATTGGGAATCCATGAATTCCACACAATTCCGGAATATTTGGAAGGGATCCTAAAGGACACCGAGTTCCAGCCCCACTTCCATGGGCTGCTCCCAAATTTCCCCGCCTCCTCGCCCTCCTCGCTCCTTCCCCCCTTCTCCTTCCCGATTTTCCCGAGGAAAGCCCAAAACGTGGAGATTTGCTGCCCTCTCCTGGGAGCCGCCAAATCCCGGGATTTGGGATGCTTGGAAATGTTAGATCCTCATGCTTCGGAATTTTTTTAACGCCGATTAAAATCTCCAAGGCATTCCCAGGAAAGACAAGAACTGTGGGAATAAGATCCTTCCCAAATTCCAGAAAAGGCAATTTTGAATCTTTTTTGCCTCCTAAACCCCCAATTTTTTTGGGAAAAGTGGGAAAACCTGGATTGGGAACAGGTTCTTGGACAAAATCCGACCTTGTTTTCCAGGACAAGAACTTAAAACTTCCCAAACTTTTCCCCTTCTTAACTCGGAGCTTTCTGCTCCCTCCTGGGGAAAAAAAAAATACAGGAATTTTTTTTTGGGAAGTAAAGGAATTCCCAAAAATTCCCGTGTAGTTTATGAATATATTGGAGAAATATTTTGGGACAATCCCTGGATGAGTGAAAAGGGGGGAAAAAAGGAATTTATCCACTTTGGGAATTTATAAAGTGAGTATCCCTGCAAAATTCGGGAAGCCTGGAATTTTGATGGCATTTAGATCCTGGATGTCACTTCCATGGATCCGTGGCTGCTCCTCAAGGTGTTTTCCTGATGTTTTCTCCCTGGAAAACGTGTAAAAGGCTCCGTTTCCCTTTCCCGGTGGGAGAGGAGGTGGCGTTATCCCGGCGGGAAGTGGAGCCGGAGGTCAGGGCCTCATTCCCGATGCCAGGTGGGCGCTGGGACGTGTTTATCCAGTCTGGGATCCACACTGGAGTTCCTTATTCCCGGCCTGGCGCTTTTCCCGGGAGCTCCTGGGCTCTGGCAGCCGCTGCCACATTCCAGGCCCCACTCAATGCTCCTGTGTCTGCTCCTCCAAAAAATTCCCACTGGGATGGGGGAGCGGGATGCGGGGATGGGGGACAGCCGCGGTGTCCCAAAGCTCAGGGATCCCGGGATTGCGGGGTGGGATTGGGGAGCGGATCCAGCCCTGCTTTGGGATGGGGCCGTGGCCAAGGAATGCAGGGAAGCTCCAGTGGCTCTTCCCATTCCAGGAGTTATCCTTGTCCCTGCTCCAGTCTGATCCCAGCCACGAGGATCCTCAGCTCCCAGGGAATCGGGGGATGATGAGGCAATTCCCCCAACTCTTTTCCATAAATCTGCTGGAAAAATTCCTCCCGGCTTTGGAGGGCTGAGAAATCCAGATTAATATTGAAACAGCACCTGGAACTTGCCTGAATCCCGCTGGATTCAACGGCAATGGATGAGCTTGGATTGCCAACGTGGAAATGCCAAAGGAGAGCTGGGAAGCAAATTCCATGGGAATTTGGGTTGGGAATAAAGTGTGGTTCTTGCTGGGAGCTCTGTATCCCAAGACTGATGGAAAAGGAAAGAACTGGGAATACGGAATAGAAGGAAGGCAACGACAGCTCCGTATGAAACCCCTGAATATTCCCACGTTTCTCCCTCTGTGGTCATGGTGAATTTTTGGGAAGGACAGGATGGAGCCGGGACAGAGGGATGCATTATCCACCCTAAATCCAGGCTGACATCACCTCCCCACTCCCTCGTTCCATAATAATTTTGGAGCCGGATCCGGAGGCTTTGCTGCTTCCTATGGGCTCCTGGAGGTTTTCCTGGCTGCCAGGCCAGAGGCACCGGGAATTTTTATGGAAAGCCGGCTGGGAATGAATGGAGCCCAGAAATAGAAAAGCTGGAGCCGCTCCAGCGGGAGGAAATCAGGGAGCCGGGAAGCTTCCCATGCTCCCAGAATCGGGATGGGGACACTGGGATGGGCTGGAACACCTGGAAATCTTGGAAACGCCCTCACTGGGAAGCTGCTCCTTCTTTTTATTCAGGCAGTGATTTCTTTTCCTGCTCAAATCCATGGATCCTCCCCTTTTCCAGCCATTCCTGCAGCCCGGATCGCTCCCGAGGGGAGGAGAGGCTTTTCCCGGGAATCCCAGCTGCTCATCCCATGAGGACAGCCCCCTGCGCTTCCCAGGTTCTGGCACTGGGGCAGGAAAGCCGCGGCCACCTCAAATCCATCTGCAAACAGCTGGAAAAACCGCTGGAAAACATGGACAATCGATTCCTTTTCCTGGCGGCAGCTCCTAACTGTCCCCTTCCACGGTTTTCCCGCTTTTCCAGGAGGGGTTTTCCCCTAAATCCAGCTTTTCCCGCTCTGCTCTGCCCCCGCACCAGCAGGGTGGGAAAGAATTCCCTGGTGCAAACTGGGCCGGGAGCATCATTCCCAAGGGAATGTCCCGGCGCTCCCAATCCCTTCCCAGAATCCCTGTGTCCCTCAGGAAGCGCCCTCCTGTTGGATATCCCATGGAATTCAGCTCCAGGAGTGTTTTCCTCCTGTATCCCTGTGCTCATCCTCTGCCAGAGGGTGAGGAAGGGCAGCAGTTCCCAAGTTTTGATTCCCTGGGATGTGGTTCCTGCAAGCCACAAACCTGATCCCGGTGGGAAGAGGGATGTGAGGGATGGATCCCATTCCTGTGGAATCCTCTGTGAGCTGGTTGATCCCACAGAAAAACCAGGAAAAGGTGGATTTGCTGCTGGTTTTGGGAACTGGAGCAGCTGGTGGGACAAGGAGAGGGATAATCCCAAAGGGAAGCTGGGAATATCCTGGAAGAAGCCAGAATCCCCTTTAAAAAAAGAAAATCCATCTTTTCCTGGAAGAGGTTGTTCCCAGTTGCCAGAGCAGTGGGAAGGGCAGGATTTTAGGGATTGGATGATCTTGGCTCTACCAAGGGGCCTGACTTTTCCAAACTTAATTCCTTCCTGGTCAGATCCCTGTATCCCACGGCTGGGAATGGGCCAGGAATTGCTGCTGCAGATTCTTATAATGATGCAGGATCTGCTGGGGAAATTTGGGAATGCTTCCCTAAAAAAATATTTTAAAAGCCTGGAATTTCACTGGGGTTTGAATTCACCCAAATGCAAGGAAGAAAGGAAGGAAAAAGGAAGGACAAAGGAAGGAAAAAGGAAGGAAAAAGGAAGGAAACCCTTTTTTCCTCCTCTTTGCTTTTATCCATGGGATGAATAAATAAAAACCTGGGACCAGGGAACGGGAAGGATGATGCAAGGAGCGGGATTTGGGATGGGAGCCGTGATACTGCAGGAAAATGACCCGGCACGGCAGGAATTACAATAATGTCATTCCTGTTTGCTCCGGCTCCCGCTTAATCCGCCAGGAACTCTGACATTTCCCAAAGAATTCTGCACCTCGGGAAGTTCGGAAAAACGCTGCACCTTGCCAAAAGCCAGGGCATATTGGATTGTGCAGGAATAAAGGGGAAGCAGGATGTGATCCGTGGCCTGCGGATGGATGGGATCCCGTATCTGTGGTTGGATTGGGATAACGGGAATACGGGATCCCCAGGGATAGTTTGGGGTTATCCCAGTGCCAGGGGAAGCGGAGTGATCCCAACCCAGCTTTTCCAGGGTTTTGGGGATTTTTGGAGTGTTTAAAGTGCTGGAATTAAAACCTGGGCTGTGAAAGGCGAGGCAAGAGCCAGAGATTTTCCTCTGGAATTCCACTGGTTGTGGTGCTGCTTTTCCTCGGGGAATGTGGGGAAGGGGATCCAGGGGCTGATCCTCCCCTGTGCTGCCCGTTTTCCTTAGGGAATGTGAGCTGGGAAAGGGGAACTGGGGCTGATCCTCCCTTTTCCTCAGGGAATGTGGGTTGGGAAAGGGATCCATGGTGCTGCCCCTTTTCCCCATGGAATATGAGTTGGGGAAGGGATCCATGGGGTGCTGCCCCTTTTCCCCATGGAATATGAGTTGGGGAAGGGATCCATGGGGTGCTGCCCCTTTTCCCCATGGAATACGAGTCAGGGAAGGGAATCCAGGGCCAGATCCAAGGCGGAGCTCTGGCAGGATCCACGGAGGAGCTCATTTGCCAGGATAATTGTATGCTTTGCCCTTAAGCGTATTGATTCGGAAAAGTTAATCAGGACCATTTGGAAGCGCTTCCATGAAAAACCAGAAAATCCCATTAAACTGATTAAAACTGAATCCATCTTAAATAACCCCCTGCTCCTTAAAAATGTTGAAACAGGGAATTGTGTTCAAATAAAATTATTTCAGTCAAACACAGCCGCCGGCAGCTCCCGCCTGCCGAGGTGTCCACGGAATTCTGGGATAACGGGAATGCCGGGAAGGGGACAAATCTCTTTTTCTGGGATAAATCCTTGGAAGGCAAACGTGGGGGCAGTGGGAGGAGTGCTGGATGTGTGGCCACATCTAAGGGAGGGATGGGGCACAACCTTCTCTTTTCCACGGAAATTAGTGAAAAATTCCTCATGGATAAGGTTGGAAAACCCTGGCACTGCTGCCCAGGAATCCCAGTTCCTGGAGGCATTTAAAGCTTGGGAATGTGGTTTAGTGGTGGGGGAATGGTTGGACTTTTCCATCCTTAACAGCTCAGGATATCCATGATTTTCCTTGAAAAATGATGCTGCACATCCATCTATTCCCAAAACATTGGATTCTGTGTCTGGGGAATATCTCTGGATATTTTAAATTGAAACCTGGGAAGCTCCTGGAAAACGATCCTTTTGGAAGGGCCCAGCTTGGGATGGAGTTTGGGCTCTGCTCAGCCATGACTCAGAATCCCAGGGGACCTGAGATGGATGGAATGTGGATTTTCCAACCTTGGAGGCTCTGATCCACAGGCAGAGCTGCTCTTCCCATGTGGAAGCGCCGCAGAAGGAGACTGGGATAGGATGGGGTTGCAGGAAAACCTTTGGGATTTGCCTTGGGATTTGCCTTGTCCCAGGAGCTGCAGGGCAGAGCTCCCTGATGATGTCAGCACCTGGAATGACACAATTCCTTCAGGGAGAAGGGTGGAGGTGGGGCTGATCCTGGCAGTATTCCCATCCCTGCCATCCCATGGGATGCACCTAGCTCCCAAACCGTCTCTTCCCAAAAAACCACCTGCTCCTGGAAGAAGGCAGCTCTGGAAGTTTGTTGAAATTCCAGTATGGGGAATCCAGCAGTGGGAGCTGATTCTGAGGGATTTTGGGAAGGCGTTATCTGCCCGGAGCCCGGGATTGTCCCTGATTTCATCACTTAGCCAGAGAGCGCTGGGAGATAACCAGGACTGCTCTCAGTCTGCTTCCAAACGGGTTGATTTTCCTTTTGGGGCTTCCATGTCTCCCACTGGATAAATCCTGAGTGGGAGCCAGACTTTTAGCTTTTCCAGGGAGCAATACTCACATCCCTAGGGAATGATGGGAATGATGGGAATGATGGGAATGATGCCACCGGCTCCCATCCTGAGCTCCATCAGGGATCTATCCTGAGGGATTCTGAGCATCCCACTCAGTCGGCCTGAGGTTTGAGTCCCCTATCCCAAAGTTTTCCAAATAGGACAGGCTCTGGCACAGTGAGATATAAAATTCCATAGGGGTGTCCTAGAGCTTGGCGTGGGAAGCGTGTCCCATGCTCCATGCCCATGGACACACCCTTGGCATCAATCTTTCTGGATCACCAAAGGTTTTCCATAGGCAATCCTGTCAGGAAATGATGGAAAAACGCCCTCAGGCCCAGGGTGGAATCGTTGGGTGTCCAGGAGTGTCCTGATCCTGTGGATCGGGATTTTCTGGGAGACTCTGCAGGTGATGGCACAGGGAAGTCAGAGCGGATTGCAGGGATTGAATCCTTCGGGATGGACCCAGCAGCAGCGGGAGGAGCTGGGGGTGCCTTTCCCCATTCCCGCTGCTCCAGCGGATGTTTCCTCCCGAATTTCGTCCCATTCCCCCTGAGCAGGGATGGATCAGCATCCTGAATTCCCAGCCCTGACCTCCCTGGAGCTGCCAGGCTGCTTTATCTCCGCCGCAGCCCCCGGATGCTCCTTGCAGCATTCCCAACAAAGGAGGTGCCGGCGGCGGCTGTTTGTCACCGCCTTGTTCCTGACTGCGGGAATAAATCCTGGATCCCTCCTTCCCTCCCCTCCCAAGGCCGGCGGCCGGGTGCCAGCCGAGCCCCCCGCGCTGCCCCTAATCCAGCAGCGGGAGCATCCCGCGGTGGGAGCAGCGGGAAGCCGGGATAATGGGGAGCCCATTACCATCTCCATGGAGCAGCGGGATGCGGGGATGCTTCCTGAATCCACATCCTGGCTGCCCTGCGCTCCCAGGTGCTGTTTGCCCACCGAGGTGCCGGCCTCGGAAGCAGCTGCGCATCCAAGGGCCAGGAAATATCCCGCTCCTCATCCCCTTCCCGCTCCGGGGGCTCTGCATCACAAGGCCCGCGGCATTTCCTTGGATAGCGGCGCTGTGTTTGCCGGGATCCCCGGGAGCTGATGAGGTGTTAATGGGAGCGGGGATTGGGACGGGGATGGAGGGCGCTCAGGGGGTCACGGCTGCATCCCGATTTCCCAGCCAGCTGGGAAACCCAGTGGGAAAACATCCTCCCCTCCCACCCCGAGCCTAAAAAAGCAAGGAATGAAGTGGAAGTTCGGGATGCGCCCCCTCAGGGGGCAGGGATGGTCCCTGTGGATTGGGAATGTTATCCTGATAGGGGGTCTTTTGTGATGGAAGTGGAGGGGGAAAAGGGGAGGGAGTGAAAGTTGTGTGCTCCAGTGAAAGTTGGGATGCTCGCTGTGGAAATTGGGATGTTCATTGTGGGAAGTGGGATGTTCACTGTGGGAATTGGGATGCTCACTGTGGGAAGTGGGATGCTCACTGTGGTAATTGGGACGCTCGCTGTGGTAATTGGGATGGTCACTGTGGGAATTGGGATGCTCACTGTGGGAAGTGGGATGCTCACTGTGGTAATTGGGACGCTCGCTGTGGTAATTGGGATGGTCACTGTGGGAATTGGGATGCTCACTGTGGGAAGTGGGATGCTCACTGTGGTAATTGGGACGCTCGCTGTGGTAATTGGGATGGTCACTGTGGGAATTGGGATGCTCACTGTGGGAAGTGGGATGCTCACTGTGGTAATTGGGACGCTCGCTGTGGTAATTGGGATGGTCACTGTGGGAATTGGGATGCTCACTGGGGGAATTGGGCTGTTCACTGTGGGAATTGGGATGTTCATTGTGGGAAGTGGGATG
>VWPU01001614.1:0-16611 GCA_013398955.1 Callaeas wilsoni | reverse complement strand
CATCCCACACACAGCATTCCCTGTACACAGCATTCCGCACACGGCATCCTCCGTTCCCCACACACAGCTTCCCTGGGCCAGTGTGCAGGTGGGGATATCCGTCATCAATTCCATCTTGTCCCCCCGGCTCAGGCACATTGTCCATGGCTCCATTTGCCTTTGGGACCTGCCCTCCCTCCCCTCCTACCCCTGGGAGCTGCAGCCCCGGCCGTGGGGTTTCTCTCCTCTGGTTTCCAAGGCAGAGGCCAAGCCCTTTCCAGCCCACCTCCACCCGGGAGAGCCTCCTGCCTATCCTTCTGCTTCACGAGCAAGCCGAGGCTGGCTAGGAAGCAAGAATTCCATTTAGGGGAAAAAAAACAACAAATCCTGAGGTTTGGAAATTGGTTTTCATCATCGTTTCGAAGAGGGAGCGAAGTGCTGATGACACCAAGGCAGGAAGGGAGCCGCTGGCACCACTCTCCCTCTTTGTGACCGTGGCCCTGCAATCCTGCATTTCTGTGGATGAAGGACCTGGGGCAGAGCTCAAACCGTTCCTGGGCTCTCTCCAGAGAGCTCCATTTATGGACCCCATAAATCTTCTTAGCTGTCCAGTGGGATAACCCTCCCATCCCGCTGAAGGAGCTGCATTGCAAAATCCTCATCAGCCAAAGTTTTTCCCAGAAAGGGGCTGAGCTGGGCTGAATTGGGTGAGCAAGGGGTGACGGGGGCTGGTGCCGTCCCAGGGGTGACAGGGGGCTGGTGCTGCCCCAGGAGCCACAGCCTCAAGCCCAGGGGGTTTGAGGGTCTCTTGGGCCCCTCTGGAATTGGAAAGTGTCTCTAGTAAAGAGGTAAGGCAGTAGGGATGTTCCAGATAAGCACCCATACCCAGGACACAGCAAATCCCACTTCCCTCCCCAGCCCTGTAGCCCACATAGCCTCAGAGGCTTGTAAGAGAGGTTTTCTTCCCAGATTTTCCTTCAGAAGATGCTTTTTACAAGTGTCTATTTACGAATGAGGAGCTGGGCTTCCACCCTTCCCTTTGCACAACAGCAGCTCTTGCCGCTGGGGTTTTCCTGCTGAGGTACATTCCTAAATAAATAAATAAAGCAGTTAAATAATTTCCTGTCTAATTGGTAAGAGGATGAAATGAGTGACCTAATCAGCCTTTTCTGTCTCTCGTTTCTGCCTAACTCTGACCTTACTTGCCCCAGCTTGGCAGTACAGGGAGCCCGGTGTGTGTGGTGGGGTTGCCCCCATTTTCCCTGGAGCAGACGTGGGAAGCATCAGGCTCATGGGCTCTGAGCTTTCCTCGGCTCATTTCAATCCCATAAACCCATACCTGGAGCTGCAGAGGCCATAAAGCCTCTCTGTGCATACCAGTTCTCCGTGTGCAGCTGTTGGGAAGCAGGCCAGCCCGAATGTTTGTTGAGATGCTCCCATAAAGCTAAAAATCCTGGAATTACCCCAAACCAGGCTGGTCTCCTGTGCCCCAACGCAGCCAACGCTGGCTCCAGGGTGTGTTGTCAGTGTCCAGCCCTGGATAGTGCAAGGAAACTGCTCCAGGATTTGTTACTGAGGGGGAGGAAAAGCCAGAAATGCTCCTCTCAGGACTGGGCTGGGTCCCAGCATGCAGGAGCAGAACCAGAATTAGGTCCTCTGTCTCTGATAAGAGGAATTTGGTGTTTTCCAAGTGGCTCTGCCGCAATGAGCTATCCCGGCTCCCCGTGCCGCCCCCAAGGAGCTGCAGGGCTGCACGCTTTGGAACTTCAACTGATCCCCCAGGGCCACAGCAAGATGGTCCCATCTCCTCCCAGATAGGAGTTTCTCACTCCTCTGCCTCTCTCTGTTGGATTATTTGGATTATTTCACTGAAATTTATCATCTGTTTTTCTTTCCTCAATCCCACCTTCCTAACTCCACATTCCTCTACCTTTCTAAATCATTCCCCTCCCTGCTGCCTGCTGACACCTTTAAACCAGCTGAAGGTCAATGGTATGACACCTCTCCCCTGCTTCTCTGCCTCTTCCACCCCAACATGAGCAGGTTCCAGTCCGCAGACTGTCACCATGGCTAGTCCCCCACTATAAAGCTGATTTTCCCTCCTGGTTCCACGGCCCAGCTCCCAGGTGACAGCCATGAACCGAAAAAGCCTGGGGGTGAATTGCTCAGCCTCCTGGAGTGGAGGCGTCCCAGTTTTCCAGCACCTGTGCCGAGGTGTTGGCCGTGCACAGGTGAGAACATCTTCCACCCCACCCAGATGGGCACCTTCTTCTTCCTCCTCCTCCTTCTCTTCCTTCTCTTTCTCTCCAACCCTCCCCATGCAATTCCTTGGGCTCTGCTCTCCCCCTGCCTGTCTTGTCTCTGTCGTGTCCATCTCTCCTCCATCCCTTGGTGTTTGGGGTGTGTTCCCAAGTCCTGGCCGAGCAGGGGCAGCTCTGGCTCCGGGGGAAGTCAGACAGGGAAGGCTCCGTGCTCCACCTCCGCTGCACCTTCCAGCCCGCCCTGAAATTTGTCACTCTAATCCCGTTTGGACACCGCTAACTCCGGCATCCTCCCCCTCCGCCTTCCCTCTCCGGTGCCTCGCGGTGACTCCCGCAGACGCTGCCTTATCTCCAGCCCATTTGTTATTCCCATTCCTATTCATCCCGCGTTCCCGGGCTGCTTGTGCCGCGGGAGACAGGAAAACAAAGTCAGCTCCGGCCTCGGGGGACCCCGTGCTCGGAAAGGAGAGGCACACGGCAGAGGGATCCGGGGATTCGGGAGCAGCGCTGACGTGCGGCGCTGTAACCGAGTCTCCGTGCCCGGCTCATTTCCCATGGCTAGCACGGAGGGAACAGGAGTGAGAGCAAGTGGCTGCACAGGAGAACGTCTGAGAACCCCCGCCAGCTGCCCTGGGCCGTGCCCCGGGTGTTGTGACACAGCCAGGCAGCCCCGGGAGCGGTGACACGGTGACACGCTCCCGCGGTGGCACTGCCGAGCTGGAGGAGCTCCCCGCGGCTGCCGCTGTGCTCGGGAGCCGACATCTCCTCCCAAGATGGATTTCAGAGCAGGGACCATCCATCACCCATTACTGCTGTATTTATTTGGGGTTGGTCTTGAAGTGGTGTTGGTTTTGACTGCTCGCTCTGCGCTGGGGAGGGATGAGGGGGGATGAAAGCGCGGGGCCGGACGGGGGCCCATCCATCACCTCCTCGGATCCATCCCTCGATCCGTCCGTCACCCGCACAAGCCCACAAGGGGGGGGGCAAGGCTGAGGAGCCAGGACGGGGGGATGGAATCCCAGATTATCCTGACTCAGAAGGGACCCATGAGAATCTCTGAATCCAACCCCTGGCCCCCAACCCCAGTGTTCTGTACACTCCAACAATCCCACTCCGTGTTCCTGCCCAGACCAGGCTGCCTCCCATGAGCATCCCTCTTCATCTTCCCTCCAAGGGCCGATGCCTTAGGGCTGCTTTAGTCTTACCCTTAATAGGAGAAATTTAAGGCTAAGGATGGCTGCAAACTGGAAAACAAATTCCCCAAAAGTAGGGCAGGCCACAGAGCTGAGCTGAGCTCGTCGCATTGTCTTTTCTTGGAGAAGTTCACATTTTTTCAGTGAAAAACAAAATTAAAGCAAACAAGTTGTGTTTGTTGGGATTTTGTTCTGGCAGTTGTGTGCCCCAGCATGTCTGTGCCTGTGTGCATGCGTGGAATCGCTTGCTCCGGCTCTTTTCCCGAGGGAAGCCAAAGTAGGGAAATAAAAACCTAAAGTGTTTTTTTTATCATTGCTGCTCAGAAACTAAACAATTTCAGCTATGCAGGATCCTCACAGAGGAAGGTAATTGAGATCACAGAGGCTTTTTCCCCACACAGGCATTTCCATGAGGAGGTTTTGATCCACCAGTTTTAAGTTCTTTGGTTTTAAATATGTTTTTTCTACACGGCAAGAATTTCTCCCAAACCAGCTTTTTGCCCCAAACCCTCCTGTTCAGCCTGTCCCCATGGCCAGGGATGTGCTAACCCCAGTGACTCAGGCTCAGCCTGGGCCACAGTCCCACATCAGGGACAATGTCACTGATTAAGGTGGCATCATGTGTGTGGTGACCCAGCGGCGGAGGAGAAGAAAGAGAGAGAGCTTGGCCTAAAAAAATGTAAATAAAGGACTTCTGGTTTGTGGGACCCAGGCAGGGAAAGGTCTGAGCAGCCCCTAATGAACAAATGGCCCAAAGCACCTGGAGCTCAGGTCCCAGAGACACCAGTAACCAGTCCCAGTGACCAGCCCAGACCCTCGGGGTGACCATGGCGCTGGTGGCACCACAAAAGACCTGGGAGCTTCCACAGACACTGATGGGACAGTCAGAACCCACCTTGTGGGACCTCGTGGGTGCTGACCCCTTCTCCATTCCCTCCATCCTCCCTCTTCCAGTCAGGGTGAAGATGGATCCATGTGGATTCATTCATCCAGGGCTTGCTTCACCTCACCTCAGCTCTCCCAGGATATCCTGCCAGGCAGGACCAGAGCTGGGCTCCTCACGGCAGCAGTGCCCCAATCCCCCCACACCCCACTCCCAACGCTTTTTGTGAGTCTCCTGCTTTTCCCCGAGCCCAGAGCCGCAGCCCTGGGATGCAGGGAGAGATAAGGCCCTGCTCACATTACCTGACACTGCCTTCCTGCCACCTGATAGCATTAATTATGACTTATTCTAATATGAAAGGACCCCTTCAGAAGGTTTCCCCCTGCTCTGCCTCCATCCCTGTGCCCACCACGAGGACCCCCCACCCCTCCCACCTCCCCTTCCCGAGCCCACGGGACTTCCCAGTTTTCAGCAACACGAGATACAGGAGGCTCTTTGAAAATGCTGCACGCTGGCAGCTTTCCCACCTCAGTTTCAAATCGCACTGGATAATATTCTCCATATTCCTTTATGGAAACCAGAAATTCTGGCTTTGCCGTGCCTCGGCGTGGCCGCGCTCACGCCCGAGCAGCGGCTGCGGGGAGCTGGGGGACAGCAGCGGTGGCAGCGGTGACAGCAGGCACAGCCCTTGCCACCAGCCATCAAATAAGGCCACAGAAGGCAGAGCTGGGGGGAAACTTCTCCACCAAACACGTTCGCCCAAAAGTGCACCCCAGTTCAACCGCAGCACCGACACAACGGGGATGATCTCGTACCCCCCAAAAGAGGGAAAAATCCAATCAAATCAGCCGAGTTGAACCGGTTTGTTCTGCTGGCTTTGAAGGAAATCTTCCTGAAGTTCTGTGATTTGGGCTGAAATGATGTTTTCAGGAGAAATTTGCCTGTGTTTAACTCAAGCCCACTTAAGAAGCTTAAAAAGGAAAAGCTTGGAGCGCACACGGAATGTTTGCTTGATGATTGAACCAAACGTTTGGGTTGACTTGAGGAAGGTTTTGGACAGGGGATTTCTTCAGTTTGTTTTTCATTTTACTGAGTGCAAGTTTGGGTTTTGTCAACGTCTCCCAAGTTTCCTGTAACCCTGGTGGAAAGATGGGCTGCCAAGGGCTGGGAGAGAGCCACGTCCCAGTGCAGGGCTGGTTATTGAATTCCTACCGTCCCCAGGATGGCCAGGGGCCTGCAAATAACCTGATGTGCTCTCCAGTTGCCAGGAATTCCCAGCCCAGATTGTATGAGATTACCCGGAATGGGAAGGGCACAGGGGAGCACTCCAGGGTCTCTGGTTCTGGGGTTGCTGTGGAGAGGATTGGTTGGAAAACCTCCCTGGAAAATGTGGTGAAAACGGGTTTTCTCCCAGGATATCAGTGAGGGAAAAACACAAATCTGCTCTAATCTGGTGCTGCTGGGAGCGCCGGTGAGCATCTGCCTGAAGGTACGGGAGGGTGGCACGTCCTGTGGGGTGACGGGGGGACATTTGTATTTCCACACAATTTATAAATGGGCCAGGCATGGGGATAAGTGGGTGGGATGCTCTCAGGCGTGGGCAGGAGCAGGTAACAGAGCCATCTCGAGGGGAAGAGCCCCATGGGACAGGAATGGAGCTGAGCTCAGGGGCAGCAACAGGTAAAAATGTACATTTTCGAAATGTAAACTCATCCCCCCGGATAAGGCCAGTGCCACTCCAAGGACAGGGACTGGTGGAAGGAAAGGAATTTCACAGCACGGCAAAGGATGAGAACAAACCCTGACAGAGGGCTCTATGCCCTAAAACACCCTCAAAACCCTTAAAACTTTCACGGCTTGAGTCTGACTCGTTCTGAAGTTGCTTTGAGCAGCCAAGTGACAGCAGGGATGGGAAGGATCCTGCCTGAGGGCAGGAGTGGAGCAGCCCCGGGAAGGCTGGGACACCCATCCAACAGGTGCTGAGAAGGGAATGTCAGCTCAGCTGAACGGGAAGGTTCCCTCCCAGCCTCTGAAGCGGAGCTGCCAGGCCTCCCGCTGCTCTTAATCCGTAGCACATTTAGGAGCTAAATATATTCCCAGCCTAATGCAGGAGGGCCTTGCTAATCTGCCCTTCATCACTTGGACACCCAGGACCGGCTCTCTCCACATCCCAGCGCAGGTTTAAGAGCAGAACCAGCAGGATGAGGGGCTCCTATTCCCGAGAATTCCCGGCTCTGGCAGGGGTGGCTCCGGCTGCTCGCGAGGACACGACAGGATGTGCACCAGTAATTGAAACAGAACTGCACTTGACAGAGGGAATGAGCCGTGGGCTTCCCGCCGGCCTGACCTTGCCCTGTGCTGGATTGGGGAACAAATTGCATCTGTTAATTTGCAAAACAATTCTCCCAGTCATTAGTGTGACTCAGATCCTGATCCGGGGGTGTTTTCATGGAATGGAAGACCGGTTTGGGTTGGAAAGCACCTCAAAGCCCGTCCAGTGCCACCCCCTGCCATGGGCAGGGACACCTTCCACTGTCCCAGGTTGCTCCAAGCCCCGTCCAACTTGGCCTTGGACACTTCCAGGGTTGGCGAGTCCACAGCCTCTCTGAATTTCCTTGAGGACCTCAAATCCCAGGTCCTGGCTCCGTCTGCATGGGATCAGGGCTGTTTGGGGAACAGTGCCAAGAGAACTCCGTTGGGCTGGGCCTTTGGAGTCAGCGATGGGACAGCATTCCCATTCCTGTGCCTGGAAAAGCCCAGGATGCCCATCAGCCAGGAGCGAGTGTGCAGCACACCCCTCACGGCAGAGTCAGGCAGGCACAGGCAGCTGCCTCCAACTCACACCCCAAAAGATAAGTGACTTCATCCAGCAAAACTGGGCAAGAAATGTTCCCCAGGGACGCTGGGCAAAGGCTGGATGTGGTGGAGATTCCCCTCCCTCAGCCCTTGCTTTGGGAGAAGAGCCCAGCCAGCCCTGCTCCCACATCCCAGGGGAAACAGGAGCCGGGGAAGGGGGAGCCAAGGTGCTGCCTCGTGCTCGGCCACCCGTAGCCAGCCAGGCCCATCTCCTGCTCCCTGTGCCTGCATTAGCATTCCCCAAATCCTTTTAACGCACTGATCTGATAAGGGATCTGCCTGTATTGGATTTTTTTCCCGGTGACACATAACCCAGCTGGCTGGGTGGCGGCTCGGGGAGGAATCAAACGGTCAGGAACAAATGAGTAAATCAAGTTACCATTTTACATCTCTTTAAGTTGTTTCCCTCTAAGAGCTCCCCAGATTTTATCTCAGGTAGCTTAATTGGAACAGGAGAGCCGGGGCTCCTCGGAGCGCCGGGCTTTCCAAGGGAAGGGCAGCCCCCACCAGGTAGGAGGGAGCTTTGCTCGGCAAAGCGCAAGGGAAGGGGAAAGGCAGGGATAATTTATCGAGTCTTGTGAGACGTCCAGTAAAGGGCCAGGAGTCCCCGTGACGGTGAAGGAGACGGCCCGGGAGCAGCCCCTTCCCAGCAGAGCTGAGCACTGCGGGGAGGGGGCTCTGCCTTTTGGGGGGACCTTGGTCCCTCAGCATCACCTGCCTGGCTCCCTCGCCGTCACCAGCTTATCCCGGGCATCCCACAGTGCCCTCCCTGCCAGCATTTGCTGGATGCTTTTGTCTCTAGAGAGTCACAGGGCGACTTCCCCAGGTTTCACCTTACCTGCTTCCATCTCCCCCTTCGTTGTTCCCTGGGACCAGCTGTCTCCAACCCACAGAGCTGGGACTCCTGGGAATTTGTGCCTTGGGACTACAAGTTGCTCATCCAGGCAAGAACTGAGCAAATGCTGTCACTCCCTGGGCCCCTGTGGGCACGAGGACACTCAGGAGCCTTGTCCTGGGCTGCTCCATCCCACCGTGACCTTGGATGAAGCCCATGCCAGTTCCCCGGGCTGGGAATCCTGTGCACATTCCCTCCATCCCAGGATGTCTGCTGGCACATCGCTCTGCATGTGCAGACACACCCCCTCCCGTGGGCAGAGCTCCCATTCCAGGCTTCTCCAAACTGGGAGAACTGGGCAGCTGCTGCTGAGCTTTGCTGTTTTCTGCTCCTGAAGTGTTTCCATACAGAAATTTGCCCAGATTTCCCTAACCTAAGAGATAATAACCTGAGGAATTTCTAGTCAGGCTTCATTGGCCATGGCATTTCACTGCTCTTTCGCAAATCCCCGATGTCTTCCTACCCCAAAACACAGCAGAAACAGAAAACAAATCAATCCACATAACAACGGCATGATCAGCTTTTGTCTGGCCCGGGAGAGAGGAGAGAGCAAGGGAAGAGAGGAGAGATGGAGTGATAGGGAGAGAAGGGAGAGAAAGTGCAGGGCTGAGGAGGGGCAGCATTTATGGACTCGTTGGAAACCATCAATCACTGTTAGTGCAAGAGGCTGTTTAGAGCTGGTGAGTATTAAATTCCAGCAGAATTTGATGAATAACAGGAGGAAAAACATTCCTGTTGTAGAAGAATAAAAACAAGAGTTCCCTCTTCCCCCATGTGCCAAACATCCCCAACCTGAGGGAAAGTCCTGGGAAAGGTTGTTCCTGAGCAAGGGGACATGGAGCAGCCTCGTTGGGAACTGGAGAGGGGCTGCAGGGCCGAAAGGGATCTGAACTGGAACATGCAGGACCTCCCTTTGCCAACCCAAACCCCCAGCTGGGGTGGAAGGGATGGGGAATGGATCATTTTGCCTTAATGATCAGCCAGCCCCTACTAATTATTAGCAACTGGAGTGAGTCTGCTCAGATAAAATCCGACTCCTGACTCCCCAAGCCCTGCACCCTTTGGGGCTCAGAGGGGTTCCTGCTGCCCAGGGGCCTCCTGCTGCTGAACCTGTCATTCCACTGTCTGAGACACAGGCAGCGCTGCCCTCCTGTCTCTGAAGATGCAGACCCCAAAAGCACAGACCCTGATAATGGAGATTGGCATTTGTTGCTTCCCCACATCATTCTCCAAAGCAGTCAGCAACAGCATCTCTCCTTAATTAGACAGGCTGGTAATGAGAGCCGAGGGCCCCAGAGGCTTGTCTGACATCACCAGGTATTGCTGTCAAGCAGACACAGAAAAATGCACTGAGATTCAGCCAGAACATCCCCAGAATCAGGGAATTTGTCCTAAAAATGCAGGGGCTGATGCTTTGTCTTTGGTGTGTCTCAGTGCTGGGGAGGAGGGAGGGGAGCACCTGGACCCAGGCAGATTTGGAAAACATCGAACAATGGCACAGGGGGCACTTGGGCTTCTGATGAAGAATTAATTTGGCATCAGCATAAATGTGAAAGGGAAAGGCTGGTACAGCTCAGGTGACCTTTTCCTGGAGCTGTGTGGGCTGTCACGGTGACAAATGGGACACCTGGGCGCTGGCGCAAAGGGGCAGCACTCCAAGGTCACCTCGGTTTGCTAAACAAGGGGTGGCTGCACTTTGGGGCCAGAGTTGGACCCCCAAGCTGCTGTGGGAGGTGAGACTGAGGCATTCCCACCCTGGTGCCATCCCAGAGCACGGGCAGTGGCTGTGCCCAGTTCCAGCCGGGCAGAGGCCCCAGCGTGGCCGTGGTAACGTGAGCAGGGCATGAATATGACACGGAAATATGAACACGTTCATGGGCACTCACCGCTGAGCACCAGGCTCTGACCCAGCCCCCTCCTGCCTCCAGAGGTGCCGGTGCTGCTGTGGGAATAGGATGGCCAACATGGAATGTCTCCTGAGGGCACCATGCCACGGAGGGTGGGCACGGAATTCCCAGCGCCTGGCATGGCACCCACCGAGAGGCTGGAGCGCTGGTGGCACAGCTGGGTGCAGGGTACCCCCGGGCCCTGTCCCTGCCGTGTGGCAGCAGCCCAAGGAACGCCCGATGGGAGAATGACTCACAAGGACTCTGCTGCGGGTGTGTTTCCTATTAGGGCCGTTCGAGTCTCCACAATTAGGAATGCAGCTCAACCAGAGTGTGAATCCCTAATAGGAAACATTCCCCAGATGCACATGAGGGCCCCGAGGAAGATGCCAGCCGTGGAAAGGGCTGGGGGGCGAGAGCCGCCGGGATGGCTCCCACATGAGGCGTCATCAAAGGCGAGGCTGCAGTCCCGGGGTCTCCGTGGCCACTTCTGCCAACTTTGATCAGGGTTTGTCGTCTGACTCCCAAACAGTTTTTTCACACTTGTTTCCCAAGTGTGAAGAGCCTGAAGCCATGTTGGAAACTCTGAGACAATTTCGGATTCCTTTGCAACAAAGCCAAGGCCAGGACAATGGGACTTTGATGTTATTGACATATTGGTTCAGAGTTTCCTTGTTTCCATTTCCCAGCATTAGGCCGGAGCAGAGGGCTGCTGCCTTGCTCTGTTTAATTAGGTAATGTTTGTACAGTGCTCGGAGAATATAAAGTGCTCAGCAAGTGGAAAGCGTTATCCTTATTACTATGCCTTCCATATCCACTGGCTGCGTTTAGTGGAGCTGCAAAAGCTTTGAAAGAAAAATAAAATAAGGTCAAGTTTATTTTATTGAAATGTAAAATAAAATTGTGGTGCTGAGCAGAGGTAATGGACTGGCAGGGGCGGGGAGGGAAGAGCTCTGTGTGTCCCCGGAGCAGGGACAGCGTAGGCTGCGCCAAGCTGAGTCCCCTTGACGTTGTCCCAAGCTGTCCTGTCACTGTGTGTGTCAAGTGTGGCCTGGACAAACCCTTCCCGGAGGCAGCAGAAGCCAGTGCAGCTCTCAGCCTCCCTGCTGGCACTGCCACCGTGGAGCTCCTGCTGCCAGTCACCCCTTCACCAGGTGGAGATGGGACAGCTACAGACGGGGCAGCTGCCAAGCAGGGCCACCACGGCACTGCCAGGCACAGCTGGGCTGGACGGGGGCTCCCAGCACTGGCACATCCCCATGGCAGCTCCCGAGGTGCCACCAGCACTGCCAGCCCATGGTGCAGCATTCCAGAGACAGGGAAAACATCCCACTCCTGCTGTTGCTGATCTGTCTCCCAGTCCCGGGCGCTGAGGTGCTGTGAGAGGTCCTGGAGGATGCTCTGAGTGTCTGAGAATGGGACGCCCCGGCGCTGCCACAGCTGCCCCCCAGCCCAGAGCGATGCCAGGGATGCTCCCACCCAGGACTGCTCCTCTTGGGCCCCGAGGCTGGGGCTGGCTGAATCTTCTCAGGCTGCTGTTCCCTTTTTCCTTCCCCTGGGTGATTTCCCCTCATTGTGATTCCTCTCCTTGCTGGTGATAAAACATTTGACGAGTTGCACTGAAGGCCCAGACTCAGCAGCCCACCCCAACCCTCCCACCCCAGCCTCTCCCCCGCCAAATATGTTTGTATTTTTAACATTTTTAGGCAACAATCTTAAACCGAAGCAGATGTGACAATGAATATTTATCTGCAGCATCTCAGTATGGGATTTTCTCTTAAACTCGATAAAATAAACTGCTCAGGATACAGAACAACATTTCTCCTAATATACAATACACAAGGGGCAGGAGGGGAATTAGCAGATGAACTCGGCATTAAAGCCATTTAAAATCAAAAGAGCAGCAGCATTTACATGCGAGGAGAACAGTCGGTGCTTTCAGTGAGATCCTGGCGCGTTTTCCTTCTCGTTCCTGGACGCTTGCAGACACCAGGCAGAAAGGTTCCTGCCAGGGAGGGGCAGGTGAGCAGGGGGCTCTTCCCACAGGTGGGAGAGGCAGGAGCAGCCCCTATCCTGACTGGGGAACAGCTCCCATGGGATGGGATCAGGAGCAGGCTGAGGAGGCGAAGGAGAAGGCAAACACTGCTCCAGTGACAAGGAGGTCATCAGGTCCCAGTCCCAGCCTCGTGTCTCTCCCATGAGACCATTTTTGTCCCTCCTTTTTGGGGGCTCACAGCAGCTCCCCCCCTGCTGGCTCCACCAGGGTTTGTTTCCGTCCAGCAGGAGAGAGGGATTTAGGGGAAATTGTCCCCACCCGTGCTGCTTCCGTGCTTGGAGGCTGCTGGATTTGCCCTGCTGGGACTGATGCACACAGGATGCTCCAGGCTCCCTGGGCTGGGACTTCTGGGCTTGCAGGGCAGGATGTGACATTCCTGGATCTTCAGCAGCTCCCTGTGCACCAGAGCATGGGATGCTGTGGGATGCCTCATACCCAGGGGTAGGATGAGCTCCTGTCCCACAGGGCAGCCCCACAGGACCAAATCCTGTGCCTGCTCTGGTGCTCAGAGCCCCTTCCTCCCTGCTCCGCTCATCCTCAGGGCCTTGCTTTGGGGCTCAAAGCGAGGAGTGAATAAAAACTGCTGCAATCCTTGGGATGAGCACTGGGGCTCGGCCCAGCCCTGCCGGATCCGGTGGCTGCTGGAGGCGGCGCGTTCTCCTGGAGCTGGAGGGCATTGCCAACCTTGCCACGTTGTGCTCCAAGAGCCAGGCACGTTCCTCCAACCTGCTGTCTCTGACGCAAATCCAGAACAATATGCAAATTAAAAATAACAACCACAACAAAAAGGCTCCACCACCACCCCAGAGAGCCCCACGCACACGGAGACCTCCCCAGAGCCGGAGCGGGGAGCGGGCGCTGCGGGTGGGTGTGAGCCCGAGTGCCTGGGTGGGGGTGGGAGGCTGGAGGGGCAGCAGGGGGACCCCGAAGGCCTGTCCTATCCTGTGTCCAGGGCTGAGAGGCCACTAAAGCCCCTCGTGCTCATTCACTCCCCCACAGCTCTGCAAAGGGAGCGATCTGGAGGGACCAGGGACAGTTGTGCCATGATGGTGGCCCTCTGTGACCAGGCTCCAGCTGAGCTGAGCCGGTGACCGCAGCACCACGCACTGGAACATCTTGTTCCTCTTTGGTTTAGGGCCATGTACCCTCCTCCCCCTCTCCCAGAGAGGGATCTGTGTCTCTGGGTCCTGAGGGACCCCTAAATAATGAGTCAAAGGGACAAGGTCTCCTTTGGTCTGCAGAGAACATGAACTGGAGCCAAAAAACTGCTGACTGAAAGGGCTCAGCAGCTTCCCGAGGGCAATGGTCCCAGCTGGTGGCACTCACAGTGTCAGAAATGGGATGGTGACTGTTTGAGCCTGGAGGGAGCATTTCCCAAGCTGAACAGAGACCAGGCTGACACAGGAGATGCCTCCAGTGGGGCCCTTGGGCCAGTGAGGGCAATGGAGGGCTCTGGAGTCCCTGTGCTTTTAAAGCATGGAGAGTGTCCCCAAGCCCTGCCCCATGCCCTGCTTGGGAGGATCCTGCTCAGGACTTCGTGGCCCTGTCTCTTCCAGCCAGCACCAGATGCCACCCCCAGTGCCCCTGCCCTGAGCAGGGATTCTCCCCTTGTGCTTCAGTCCCCGAGCCTGGCCAGGTCTGGGCTCCCCACGGGGCAATAAACGTTCCACCCTCATCTCCAGAGCTTGGCCGAGTCCAGGCTCCCCTCGTGCCTTCCCAGAGTGTGGAAGAGGAAGGGTTTGATTTCCTGAGCTGTGCCCAGAGCTCCCAGGGGAACAGAGAGAGCTCCCGGCCCAGGAGCTGCCCAGCATCCCAAGACAGGTTTTGTTCATTCCCAAACTCCATGAGAGCGGCCCGATGCGATGCTGCAGCCACAGAACGCTCCTTTGTAAGGAAATAAAGTGTCAGTGCCACAGCTGTGACATCCACGCTCTGCTTCAGTAGCATGCCCTGGGCAGAAAGAGGCGGCGGGTTCCTGTTTAGGTTTTCGGTTACTGTGTTTGTAAAATATTTATTTTTCTTGGTGTTTCTATCCCAGCCTTTTTAGAATCCAAATATTTGGAGGCTGGAGGAGCCGTGGCCGGGCCCAGCGCTGCTCTGCTGGCTGGGCTCGGCGTGTGCCAGGCATGCTGATGGCCCCAGACCCCCCCAGCCAGCCCTCAGCATCAGACAGTGTTTGAATGCAGTCTCCAGGGGTGGAGAGGGTGGTATGAGGCACTGAAAGAGCTGGGAGAGGAGAAAAAAAAGGAGAAGAAAAAAGAAAAGGGGAAAAAAAAAAGGCAAGGCAGTGGTGTATAAATGAATAAATAATAGTAATAAAAAAGATCATTGGGAAGCAAAGACATTCTTTATGGTGCATTAATGTGTTTTCTCAGCTGCTCTCTTGACTCGGCACCAGCTCTCGCAGTTCCTGTCCTCGGGACACTCCGCTGGGCGCAGGAAGGTTTGTTCTGGCTGCTCTGTCCCAGTCCCGCTGCCCCTGGAGCTCCTGTCACCCACTGCCTCGTGGGGGAGCACAGACCCCCACCTGCCCCTTTCCCCGTGGCCTCCATGCCCATCACTGTCTCCTGGGATTCGGCTCTTTGGGACAAGAGCCTCTTGCTCCAGAACAGCCCCTCGGGTGGGAAACGCCAGAGGAACGCGGGGTTTTGTCCCCTTGGTGCCACCCAGCGCTGTCTCCCCCGACTCTCCGAGGTTCCCTGAGCCCGTGCTTTCCTTCTCCCCCATCTCCAGCGCTTCCCAGGGAAGGGATCCATCCCCAGAGCTGGTGGGACCCCTGCAGCTCTTATCAGGCGGCTGCCAGCTCTGTCGCCACGCTGTGCTGAGTGACGGGCGCTCCCACCTGCTCCCGGCGCTGAGCACGGGGTGCTGCTGCTGCTGCTATAGAAACACCCAACTTCTTACGCTCACCTCCTTTTTTCTTTCTCTCTTTTCTTTTTCCCTTTAGACCCTCAAAGCCGCTTCTGAATTCCCTCACGATTCAAAGGGAGAGCCGGCGGGCTCTTCAGTGCAGCAGCGTCCTGGCCGTGACGGGGTGTGGTGATCCATCCCCACCTCATGGAGAGGGAACTCCGGAGTCACCACCTGCTTTCCAGGAGCTGAGCTGAGCCCTCTCCTGCTCACGCCAAGGCCACAGGATTCGTTCCCTGTGCTGGCACTGCTCCGTGAGCTCATCGGCTGCTCCAACAAAGCCTCACATGGAGTTCCAGTGGGTTTATTTTGCTGGCTGCTCTCACCCAGCTGTTTATTTTCTTGAGATTCCCCCATGAACCCGCTCCACACCTGGAACTGGGCTGATGAATTGACTTCAAAGCTGAGCTAACTCTGCAAATCCCTTCCATGCATGACCATGGGGAGCAGGTGCTCCTCGCTTCCCCAGGGCTGCAGAGTCCCCCAGCAGGAGAGCAGAATCTGTCTCATTCCTCATTTGCCAAGCGGAGACACTCACATGGAAAACCAGCGTGTCCTCAAGTCCTGGAATCACAGAATGGTTTGGATTGGAGGCAGCTTAAAGCCCATCCAGTCCCACCCCCTGCCATGGGCAGGGACACCTTCCACTATCCCAGGTTGCTCCAAGCCCTGTCCAGCCTGGCCTTAGACACTTCCAGGGATCCAGGGGTAGCCACAGCTTCCCTGGGCAGCCTAAGCCACCAAGTCTGGACTCATCCGGTGTCACCATGGTAGATCCAGCACATCCCTTCTCATCCCTTCCTGACCTTACTGGCCTTGGCTGACAGTGGCTTGTTTTGGGATCAGTCCCCGTGGACACCCTGCAAACCAAGCCAGCTCACTGTAGGATCCAAGGAGACATTTACTAACGGGATTTGGGCTGAAATTCAACCCTTACTCAAAAAAAAAAAAAATTATTCAAACTAAAAGGTTCTAAACAAACCTGACTTGAGAGTCATTTAACACCCTGTCAGCTTCTCTTCCCACTGCTCCCGGCTCTGGCGAGGTGAGCCACACTCCTGGGATCAGGGTCCTGCTCTCCTGTGCCTGCTAGGAAGGTGCAAACAAATCCTGAAGTGCAGATGCCAGAGTCACCGACCCAGAGAGATCCTTCTGGAGCCTGGCTTTGGCTCGAGCCTCAGTGGAAGGCCAGGACAGGTCATTCCCAATCCCCCCACTTTGATTTCCATTGTCTCTGCTGTGATCCCACTTCCCACAGAGCAGCCCAGCACCGCTGTGTTCCGGAGGCATTTCAGAGTCCTGGGGGCGTTGGTCTGGGCAAGTGGCACAAATGGTGATGCCATCAAAGCAGGACAGGCTTTCCAGCTGTGACACCTGTAAGAGTCGGGGCAGCTGTGTTTCTCCTGCCCCACAGCTCAGGAGTGTGACCACCCAGCTCCCCTTCCCTTCCCTTCCCTTCCCTCCCCTCCCCTCCCCTTCCCTTCCCTTCCCTTCCCTTCCCTTCCCTTCCCTTCCCTTCCCTTCCCTTCCCTTCCCTTCCCTTCCCTTCCCTTCCCTTCCCTTCCCTTCCCTTCCCTTCCCTTCCCTTCCCTTCCCTTCCCCCGATCCCGGCTCTCCTTAGTCGCGCTCTCCCCCTGGCGGTAGCTCTGGGTACTGCCCGCCCCAGGTGCCGCCGCCCCGCCCGGCCCCGCC